>JAFEMH010006324.1:0-127966 GCA_022495995.1 Adenophora triphylla var. japonica | reverse complement strand
GAGGTATACACTTTATCTGTCTTTCAACGATTTGAAAAAGAATTCATGCTAGCACTTACAAGGTAAATGTACTCTAATTATGGGATGTTGGATGAACCGCCGCAAACTCTATGAGATTTCGTGGACTTGATGGTCTTCCGGGACATACAAGCATATGTCATGATGGGATCCAAAACCGACTTTGTGAGTTGCAATTGTAGAAAATTTGAAAGAATGTGGAATTTTGTGTAGGCATATATTGAAAAGTCCCTCTATCATAATGTGATCGTATAAAGATACACTTAGTAAAAGTATATACTGAAAAAGATGGACAAAAATTATGCAAAATCATCGGTTTGGGATAAATTCCACACCTTTGGAAAATTTTGACAGTGAATAGCAGCTTGATTCAACGGGCGGCAATGAAATGCTCAAGAAAGTTCTATAATCTATATATTTGAAGTGCCAAGACAACGACGCAAAGAAGACAAAAAGTGATGATGACACTTACGAAGATCTATGTGTTGCTCTTTCTTCATTTTAGACTGCAATAGAGTAAGAACAAGAAGTTAAACTTCAGGTTCACATGTTTCATCTACATCAAATGTAACACTAGGATCCAGCTCGTTCACTCACTACCAAGGAAGGAAAAAAAGGATAAAAGTGGGCTAATCGGTGCAAAAGGAGGAAAAAGAGTACGTGGCCCTAATGTTAATGTAAGTGATCACTAAGGGGAATTTGAATCATTCAAAAAACACCAAATGTTAGATTTGTTTTAGAATTAATATTACAAATGTGTTACTTTTTTTCCGTATTAAGTATTAGAATTAAGTATTACATTATCAATTAGTCGTAAAAGTATTACATTAGCTAGCTTCAACTATTACAAATAGTTTTCATCAACTATTACTCTTTTCATGTATTAAGTATTACACTATCAATAAGTAACTATTACATTAGCTAATTTCAACTATTACACATGCAGTTGATTTTACATTTTAATATATATTAAGTATTACATTAGCTAACTTCAACTATTACATGCATGCTTGATTTTTACATTTTCATAGTATTAAGTATTACACTATCAATTATGTTGTAGCAGTATTAGTATTATCCATAATACTAAGTATTACATTAGCTAATTTCAACTATTACACATGTAGTTGATTTTACATTTTCATATATTAAGTATTACATTAGCTAATTCTCAACTATTACACATGCAAACTTGATTTTACATTTTCATATATTAAGTATTATACTATCAATTAGTAAGTATTATATGTCATCCATTACTTTAGTATTACATTAGCTAATTTCAACTATTACACATGAAGTTGATTTTTATATTTTCATCATATTAAGTATTACATTATCAATTAGTAAGTATTACATTAGCTAGCTTCAACTATTACAATAGTTTTCATCAACTATTACCTTTTTCATGTATTAAGTGTATTACACTATCAATTAGTAAGTATTACATTAGCTAATTTCAACTATTACTAACATGCAAAGCTTGATTTTACATTTTCATATATTAAGTATTACATTAGCTAACTTCCTAACTATTACATTAGTTTTTATCAACTATTACACATGCAGTTAATATTACCTTTACCTCGTTATGCACCAAAAATAATAAAAACTTATACTTCAGAACAAAAATATTTTCCAAAGTGATTACTACCAATATTTACATTGATTACTAGTGAAAATCGAAAAGTACATAACATTGTTTGAACCAAAATAAAAAAACCTACCATTGTTTCAAAGGTGCCCATATTCCCACAAGACTTAAACATAGAACATTGTTTAAACAACACAACTATTTCTTCAAAGATATACATATCCCCATGAAAACATAAACATAAAAATTGTTTCAACAAACACATCTATTTCTTCAACTTTTATTTCTTCTTCAACTCTCCAAAGATTTTTCTTTCTTTTCTTCCACTTTAAACTTCAATCGGGCTTTCTTTTTACAAAATTCAACAACATTACCCAACAAAAATTCTTTGATATTGATTGGATGAAGAACAACTTTCAAAAGTACTTCGCCCGAGAACTCTTCTCACATTACCCTTCAAAACAAAAACAGTAAAGTATAAAAATTAAAAACCGAACAAGAATGCTCTAATAAACATGATGTACTAATTAAAAAGTAACGAAGTAATACCTTGCTTATATCATCATCACTGGACACATTTTCTCCATCAAAAAATTCCATATTGTACATCGAAAATATACCACAGTCATTTCCATCCGAGTTATTCCGCCCGTTAAACTTCAAAATTCAATGGGATACTTCACTACTTGCCAGCCTTAGAATGATTAATATCACGAACAAATTTTATCAACAACTTGTGCTAATCATAATAAAAAAACACTATTAAACAGATAATATACAAAAATAAAATAAAACAACCACTACATTATTTAAAAGTACATACCACTGTTTTTGCAATATTTGATATATTTTCGAATTTTCGGCTCAAACAAAATTGTCATCATAATCTCGATTATCAATGACTTGAACCTTGCCCAAATTGACATTCAAAACAATACAATAGTAGTGCTCTCGGATGTTAATCTAACATAAATCTACAATACAAATAAGAAAACATTGGAAGTTTTATTATAAAGTAAATAAAAAACTGAAAAAATGAAAAGTATAACTATATTAACAAAGGTACTAACTATTTCAGCCATCTTTGCATCCACATTAACAATTTTAAGAGATTGCTTGAAAGAATCTCTTACATTCGACTCCATTTTAGAAACATCAATTCCCACGCCATTCATAATAAGGTCCAAGTAGGCCTTTCAAAAAAATAATACATAAACTATTATTAGTTAAACAAAAAAAAAACAATATTACTTTACAAGGGTAGTACTATTATTTATAGCAATACCAACTATTACTTAAAAATATGAGAAGTATTACTCAAAATGAAAACAAACTTCCTAAAACTATTATTGGTTAAAAAAATACAATATTACTTTACAAGTGTACTACTATTACTTATAGCAATACCAACTATTACTTAAACAACTGAGAAGTGTTACTCAAAATGAAAACAGTTCCTAAAACTATTATTAGTTAAAAAAAAAATAACACTATTACTTCACAAGTGTAGTACTATTACTAATATCAATACCAACTATTACTTAAACAAATGAGAAGTGTTACTCAAAATAAAAACAGTTCCTAAAACTATTATTAGTTAAAAAAAAATAACACTATTACTTCACAAGTGTAGTACTATTACTAATAGCAATATCAACTATTACTTCACAAGTGTAGTACTATTACTTATACCAATACCAACTATTACGTAAATAAATAAGAAGTATTACTCAAAATAAAAACAAACTTGGTAAAACAATTATTTACTTACACAATGCGACCGCATTTAAGAACACCCGTTTCCCATCCTTCGCTCTTTGTTTAAAATAATGTACCAAGCATCAATGATATTAACAAACACCCATCTCTTCATGTTCATAGAAATTATATCTTTCTTGAATACATAACATGGGTATTCATCAAAGATCTTGAAGCATGAACATCACCATTTCCCTGAATAAAAAAAATAAAAAAAAAATAAGACATTAGTATTTCAATTTAAAAAACAAAATATAATTAGAGAAATAGTAATTAAACTTACCCATCATAGAAATCATCAACATCAAACATACAAAAATCAATAATTTGTTTCTCTCTCAAATCACTATTCACAAAAAATCTTTTGTTTTGGGGTCATAAAACTTGAAACAAAATCAGACCTTTCAAAGAATGACACAAGTAGAAAGTGTCAAAGGATCATAAAATCCGTTTGGCCGATCACACTTTTCAACAGATTTGATGGCTTCCCGTATGGATTCATCTACCTCACCGTACAAACCAATATTTACCGTCCGATCATCATCAAAAATATTGAATTTTGCCTCGAACAGAGTGTTAACTTTTGAGGACGAAAGCGGCTCAAAATTCGGCATATCATCGCTTCATCTTCATCATTTGATTCATTCTCTCACAAGCCGCATCTATAATCTTCGTAACTTCTTCATTACTCCAAAACCTATCTTCCTCTTGAGAATCTCAGTATAGTGCACTTGGTAAACCTTAGGAACATTGTCCTTCAAACCCTTCAAACTGTGCATATAATGATCAAAAACTATTCCCATGTCTCTCTTCATCAACATAAAAATTTCATGAAAATTCTAAAAATTAAGAGTAATAATTAGAAACATATAATATAATATATAACTATATATAATGTAATAGATGAAATAAATAATGTAATCCATAAACAACATGAAATAATATATTACTTCACAAGTGTAGTACTATTACTTATAGCAATACCAACTATTACTTAAACAAATGAGAAGTGTTACTCAAAATGAAAGCAGTTCCTAAAACTATTATTAGTTAAAAAACAAAATAACACTATTACTTCACAAGTGTAGTACTATTACTTATAGTAATACCAACTATTACTTAAACAAATAAGAAGTATTACTTAAAATGAAAATATTTCCTAAAACTATTATTAGTTAAAAAAAAAAAAATAACACTATTACTTCACAAGTGTAGTACTATTACTTATAGCAATACCAACTATTACTTAAACAAATCAGAAGTATTACTCAAAATGAAAACTTTTTTAAAACTATTATTAGTTAAAAAAAAAAAAACAATATTACTTTACAAGGGTAGTACTATTACTTATAGCAATACCAACTATTACTTAAACAAATGAGAAGTATTACTCAAAATGAAAACAGTTCCTAAAACTATTATTAGTTAAAAAATAATGTAATCCATAAACAACATGAAATAATATATGGCAATACATAAAGTAATATAAAAAAAAATACTTACATCCTTTGCAGACTTTTTGATATCTTCATTTGTTTGAAGACCTTTTGGAATACCAAACTTAATATATCTTCCATCTTTTTCTTCAACTTCCTCGTACAATCCCAAATCCTCACTGTTTATTTCGTCAATAATATTTTGAACAAAATCATCATTTCTAGCTCCAACATCAGGAGCAATGTCCTCCTCCTCCTTCTTCTCTGTCTCATAAATAACCACTTTTTTTGTAATAGGATAAACATCCTTCACCCAGAAACCATTACCAAACGAACCTGATTTTTTTTCTTCCAAAACTCTTTCCATGATTTTTTCACTGGTCCAATGTTTGATAAGTGGGAGTGAAGTTGGCGAAACAGTACCCCTCCAATTCAATCGATGCAGATAAATTATAGTAAACGCCAACAAACACCCTCGAAGATGTATTTTCGACTCAGTGTGGTACTTGTGGATGGAATTGCATAGCTTATTAAAACAATAAGCTGACCAATCATACTTCCCAATATTCTGAACATCCAACAAAGTCTTCAACAGGGGCAACACAACAGTGTAATTACCCCTTGGCACGAAGAAACTTGACAAACAATACAATGCAAACAAAATCTTAAAATTATCTCCAGACTGACCAGCAATAGCAGAAGTCAAAATGTTTCTCAAATCTTTCACAGTACTCTTCACAGTAAGACCATACTCATTTTTAAAACGAGTAAAAGCCTCAGGTTGCTCATCATTCCGCTTGTATGAAACAACTTTAAAACCACTGATGGGTAATTGAAAAACATCGCAATAATCCTCGGCAGTTAATTGAATAAACTCACCATTGGAAGCATCGAGAATCCTAGAAACACCATTAAACCTATCAACCATCCACTTTGCAATAGAAAGATTAACAGTCTTCACCTTCATCTCAAGAAGACCTCCAAAACCCATACTAATAACTGCTAACCTTTGATCAGAATTAAATGTCTTCACCATCTCAGTTATCCCCAAGCCAACACTCTTTGAAACAAATGGTGGCCTATAAAAAAAAAACAGTTAATACTTGATTAAACTTAAATTAATACTCTAAGCATTATCAACTATTACTTATATAAAAACTGATATTTGTAGCGATGCGTGAATTTTGAAATAACAGAGTCGCCACCTATATTATTTGTTTGGAAACATAGGAAAACCATTTTGAAAAGAGATTTGAGGGTTCGGGGGTTAAGTTATCGAATGGGTAGGTCGAGGAGCATCCATTCCACCCAATCCGGAGATCGGTCTTGCCAATTGAGTATTATCAATCTTTTTAATTACTAATTAAATAAAGAACAAGAAAACCCTAATCAATTTCTTGATTAGGAATGTCGGATTGTGAGATCGCCTTCATCGATTGAAGGGACTCTAGGCTAATCCTTTTGATGGGATTACACCACTCTAAAAGCCAATAGAGAGAGATTAAGAAGAAAAGAGTAAAAGTATAGGAGTTTACCTAGTTTAGGGAGGATTTGATTTAGAACGTGGTTCTAAGATGTTTTCTCGATCGAGAAGTGATTTGGGCAGAGTTTCGACTCAATATGAGAGTCAAATCTTGATGCGGACAGAGCTTCGCCTCAATCCTTGATTCGGGTTTGGATGTTTGTTGATCAACAGGGTTGATAAACAAACTTTAGGTGATTTTAGGTAGGTTTTGTGAGTGATTTGAAGGAATCTTTCGTGGAGAGAAACCAACAAATTGTGTGTGTTGTGTGGAAATCTGGACCTTGTCCCCCTTTTTTCAACCTTGAAAATCACCAGGTTTTTATAGGGGTTTAAGAGGTAGAGGTGGAGAGGTAAAACACTCCTAGAAAGCTTCCAGAACTCAATTCTGATTGGAGAACCGGATTAGATGAGGTTTATCAAGAAAGGAGGTTGAAACGGAGAAGGAAAGTGATTTCTGCACATCCTGTCGAGGGGATATCTCGCGCGAGATATGATATCTCGTGCGAGATATCTAGTCTGATGACTATTTTGTCCTCTTCAGCTTATTCCGTTAGTCAAGCTAGGGTCCAAAACTAACGAGGTTAGTTAGAAACTTAACGAAACATGACGAAACTGATATGCTTTCATCAAAACATAAAAAAGAGACGAAGAGTAGTGTAATCATGATTTATTGGTTCAGAATGGGGTGTCTACAGAGCCCCTCGGCGACAGGTCTTATGAAAGAAGAAGTGTCGTCGATAGAAAAGACATCATTCTGAACATTGGGATGGTCGTGCCGCACGGCTGCCTACGTATCTCTAAGAGAGAATCAGACCAAACGTAGTTCGACTCCAAAACACTAAAAAGGCTATTTTAGGTATTTTGAAAAGCATTTTTGAAAATCGAAGAGGGATTTTTTTTTGAAAAGGTAAAATCATACTGAGGAATCAAGGACTTGACCCAATTCTGAAGATACCAGTTTGTTGATGATGTTGTTGAAGTGCGTCGCCTGAGGTTACTGACGTTGCCGTTGTTGCCGAGGTCGCGGACTTGAAGTTTGCTGCCATCACAGACTTTGAAGTTGTCGCCGAGGTCACGGACTTGAAGTTTGCTTTGCCGAGGTCACGGACTTTGAGGTTGCTGCCATCACAGACTTTGTTGATGTTGCCGAGGTCACGGACTTGAAGTTGCTGCCATCACAGACTTTGAAGTTGTTGCCGAGGTCACGGACTTGAAGTTTGCTGCCGTCACAGACTTTGATATTGTTGCCGAGGTCACGGACTTGAGGTTGCTGTCATCACAGACTTTGTTGATGTCGCCGAGGTCACGGACTTGAGGTTGCTGTCATCACAGACTTTGTTGATGTCGCCGAGGTCACGGACTTGAGGTTGCTGCCATCGCAGACTTTGCTGGTGTTGCCGAGGTCACGGACTTGAAGTTTGCTGCCATCACAGACTTTGATGATGTTGCCGAGGTCACGGTCTTGAAGTTGTCGGTTGAGATGAAGGTTCTGTCGGCCCCTGTAATGCAAGGATATATGCATGCTGATCTCGGATAGACCCGACTGATTCTTACCTTTCTGTACCTGTCAGCACATAAAGATTCCAAGTAGAGATTTTTTTCCAAATTTTAGTTGTTTGACTGGACTTACGTGGTGGTGCTCACGTCTGTTCGTGTAAATGGCCGATTGGTCATTTTGGTGGTGAGTTTATGTATGAGTATATGTTATATGAAAATGTAGGGACATTTGTGTGGATTTGTATTTGAGAGGGGTGAAATATATGAGTGAACTTGTGTTTGACAAGTTGGGACCCAATCAGGTTTTGCAGAATCTGTTGCTAGTCAGCGAGGCTGTATTGTTGTAGAATTTCATTCGATGAGTATCCTTGTGTGAACACATCTAGGTCTGTTGAGAATTTTCATTCTTACTTCTCCTTTGAGTCGTGTCTCTAGGAGGCAAACGACTACAAATCTGTCGACTGTCGTAATGGCTTTATGTCCAAGGCCCTTTGGTGTCTCAAGCCCCAAGTTGTTTGCAAGTGGTAGATGACTTTGTGAACAGGCTTGTGAAGCTGCTCTCTTTGATTTGAAGGTGATCGAAGAAGACTCTCCTTGTTGATTTGATTTGAAGAAGATCGAATGTTGTTTGATGAAGAAGGCTGAAGAATAGTCTCCCTTTCTCCTTGATTTTTTTTTTCTTAGTGACACACCCTGGTTTTTGCCTAGACCGCCCTTTCGGGTTTTCAATCTAGCGGGCATCTCTTTTGCGTCTTTCTTTTTTTTTCGTGCTCTAACTTTTGCCTAGGCCGCTCTTTACGAGTTTTCAACCTAGCGAGCCATTTTTTTTTTGAAAAGTATGTGTACTCGAAGAGGACTCAGAGGAGAGAATCTTATTGAGGAGAGAGAAATGAGATCTCCAGTTGGTTGAGGAGAGACGGACTCTATTCTTTGGAAGGTGATCCAAGCATTGATCCTTTGATGAAGTGTATTCTCTAATGAGGAGAGTGAGAAGCAAAGAGGAAAGCTCTTAATGCCGATTTGATTATTTTGAAGAGTTTGAAGTAGAGATTGACTGGGGGAGGAAAGGTTAGGAAGCCCCAGTTTTGATGCTTGGATTTTAAGAGTGTGTATGAGAGTGGCTAACAGGAAGCCCCTAGACTCAACAAGAAACGTTACTTGGCTCAAAGATCTAGAAAAGTTATTCTACCTTTTAATGGACCGTGCATCATCTAGAAGTTTCTAAATAAGTTTGAAAAGAAAGCCAATCATTAGTATGACTTAAGGGTAAACATTTTTCTTGATACTGAAAGTCTTCTTCACTTGATGTAGGAGAATATTGAGGAATCCTTTTTTCTTTTGTTGGTATCACTTGACTCCTCTTCTTTGTGGGAGAGTCCTTCTTGCCTTTGTTGAAATTCCATCCTTGTTGTGGGGCGATGAAGGCTTGAGAGGTTTTTTTTTTTTTTCGATGCTCTATTTTTGCCAAGGACGAATTGAGGAGTTTCGTCCTAGCGAGCTTTTTTTTTTTTTTTTTTTTTTTTTTTTTTTTTTTTTTTGTACTCTCAAAGCCTCGAGTTGAGTAGCCCCACTTTTCTTTGGATGAATGTTGACAATGAAAGACCTTTGGCTTTCTTCGCTTGTTGGTCTCTAACTTTCAGTAGGGGTAATGTTTAACCCTTAAGCCTCCTAATGATAACTTGCTTTTTAAAGTCAATTAGAAGTTTCTATTTTTGCGATGATTTAGGGAATGGAAGGTCCATTATTTTGCATGATTTGAATGATATTCATGAGGTAGAACAACCTTAGGGAAAGTGTTTAGGAAAAGAAATTACTTTAATTTATTGAGAAATTTAAGAACAGACTCGATAGTTTAGAAGACACAAACTAGAGGAAGTGAGGAGTACTAGAAAGACAGAACGACTCTTCGATTTCATACTTGGAAATTTAAAACCTAATCTACTTCTATCAAAGGAGAAAGGGAGAGGATAGTGGTAGCCCCAAAGCGGTAAGTGTAGATTTCTTCTTGGAGCTTCATCTTCTTCATGGATTGCGAAGGAGAGGATTGGTGATGACGTTGGGACGTTCTAGATCTCCATTATCAAAGAGGTCTTGTATGATGTCCTTCAAGTGGTGGCAGGAGTTGGTGTCATGGCCGGTGAAGTTGTGGTACTTGCAGAATAAGTGATGAGCATGATTCGGACCCATATCCTTCGGAGGACCACCTTCCCTTGGTTTGATTTTTTCATTCTGGACAAGCACATCGAAGAGTTCTTCTTGAGTGATTCCTTCAATTTTGTCGTAGTGCCTCTTTTTCTTTTCGGGAGGAGGGACAGCAGAATACTTTCCGGTATTGGAGCGGTTGACTGCAATGGCATTGACTGAAGCATCCTTACTTGTAGCGGGTTTGTTGTAGCGGAAGTTACTTTCCCTCTTTTTTCTTTTTAGGAAGTCGTCAACCCTAATTCCGGACTCGAGGAGTTCATTAAAACCACTGATGGGTAATTGAAAAACATCGCAATAATCCTCGGCAGTTAATTGAATAAACTCACCATTGGAAGCATCGAGAATCCTAGAAACACCATTAAACCTATCAACCATCCACTTTGCAATAGAAAGATTAACAGTCTTCACCTTCATCTCAAGAAGACCTCCAAAACCCATACTAATAACTGCTAACCTTTGATCAGAATTAAATGTCTTCACCATCTCAGTTATCCCCAAGCCAACACTCTTTGAAACAAATGGTGGCCTATAAAAAAAAAACAGTTAATACTTGATTAAACTTAAATTAATACTCTAAGCATTATCAACTATTACTTATATAAAAACTGATATTTGTAGCGATGCGTGAATTTTGAAATAACAGAGTCGCCACCTATATTATTTGTTTGGAAACATAGGAAAACCATTTTGAAAAGAGATTTGAGGGTTCGGGGGTTAAGTTATCGAATGGGTAGGTCGAGGAGCATCCATTCCACCCAATCCGGAGATCGGTCTTGCCAATTGAGTATTATCAATCTTTTTAATTACTAATTAAATAAAGAACAAGAAAACCCTAATCAATTTCTTGATTAGGAATGTCGGATTGTACGCTTTGAGATCGCCTTCATCGATTGAAGGGACTCTAGGCTAATCCTTTTGATGGGATTACACCACTCTAAAAGCCAATAGAGAGAGATTAAGAAGAAAAGAGTAAAAGTATAGGAGTTTACCTAGTTTAGGGAGGATTTGATTTAGAACGTGGTTCTAAGATGTTTTCTCGATCGAGAAGTGATTTGGGCAGAGTTTCGACTCAATATGAGAGTCAAATCTTGATGCGGACAGAGCTTCGCCTCAATCCTTGATTCGGGTTTGGATGTTTGTTGATCAACAGGGTTGATAAACAAACTTTAGGTGATTTTAGGGAGGTTTTGTGAGTGATTTGAAGGAATCTTTCGTGGAGAGAAACCAACAAATTGTGTGTGTTGTGTGGAAATCTGGACCCTGTCCTCCTTTTTTCAACCTTGGAAGTCACCAGGTATTTATAGGGGTTTAAGAGGTAGAGGTGGAGAGGTAAAATACTCCTAGGAAGCTTCCAGAACTCAATTTTGATTGGAGAACCGGATTAGATGAGGTTTATCAAGAAAGGAGGTTGAAACGGAGAAGGAGAGTGATTTCTGCACATCCTGTCGAGGGGATATCTCGCGCGAGATATGATATCTCGTGCGAGATATCTAGTCTGATGACTATTTTGTCCTCTTCAGTTTATTCCGTTAGTCAGTTAGGTCCAAAACTAACGAGGTTAGTTAGAAACTTAACGAAACATGACGAAACTGATATGCTTTCATCAAAACATAAAAAAGATACGAAGAGTAGTGTAATCATGATTTATTGGTTCAGAATGGGGTGTCTACAATATTACATTATGAAACAGTATATATTACTAATAAGAATTATCAACTATTACTTATTTATAAAACTAATATTATATTATGAAGCAGTATCTATTACTTATATAATGTAATAGATGAAATAAATAATATATTACTTCACAAGTGTAGTACTATTACTTATAGCAATACCAACTATTACTTAAACAAATGAGAAGTGTTACTCAAAATGAAAACAGTTCCTAAAACTATTATTAGATAAAAAACAAAATAACACTATTACTTCACAAGTGTAGTACTATTACTTACAGCAATACCAACTATTACTTAAACAAATGAGAAGTATTACTCAAAATGAAAACTGTTCCTAAAACTATTATTAGTTAAAAAAAAAATAACACTATTACTACACAAGTGTAGTACTATTACTTATAACAATACCAACTATTACTTAAACAAATCAGAAGTATTACTCAAAATGAAAACTGTTTTAAAACTATTATTAGTTAAAAAAAAAAAAAAAACACTATTACTACACAAGTGTAGTACTATTACTTATAGCAATACCAACTATTACTTAAACAAATCAGAAGTATTACTCAAAATGAAAATTGTTTTAAAACTATTATTAGTTAAATAAAAAAAATAACACTATTACTTCACAAGTGTAGTACTATTACTTATAGCAATACCAACTATTACTTAAAAAATGAGAAGAATTACTCAAAATGAAAACAGTTCCTAAAACTATTATTAGTTAAAAAATAATGTAATCCTTATAAACAACATGAAATAACATAACAAAAATTACTCATTACTAACCTCTCAGTTTTAATTTTCTTCAAATCACTTCCTTCCAAATAAACAACAGCAGCTCTTTTTGAACCCTTTTCCAATTTAACTTCAGATGTTACAATTTTTTCCTTCATATCCTTCTCCTTCAAAGAAACAGCCTTTTTCTTCAACTCTTTTTCCTTTTTACCAGCAACATTCTTCATAATTTTTCCAACAACATCTTTTTCTTTTGGAGAAGATCTAGCAACAACAGTTCTTCGAATATGCTTTTCCTTTGTTTCCTTTTCAACCTCCACATTTTTTCAATACAAACTTTTGATGAAGATCTGGTTAAAACATTTCTGGTATTTTTCTCTTCATCCAACTTGTGTTTGTAACCTTTGTCCCCAATCCGACGTCTCTTTGCTGATTGTTTAATACGAACAACTTTACCATCTTCTTTTTCAAGTGAAAGTACGATACCACCACCACTACATTCAACATTTTCTTCATTAACAGAGGCTTCATTCCTCTGTTTATCAACCTGTTTCTCTTCATTAACAGAAGCTTCATCATGCTGTTTTAATCGATCAGTGGTATCCTCCAATATATCCACATCAATTCCTACTTGAGAAACAGGTTGATAAACAACCAAAGATCTTTCCATTGAGGTATTTTTATCATCATCAGAAGAACTATAATCAACCAAGCCTTTTTCCATCGGAGTAACTTGGACTTGATTGATCGAATCTGAGCTAATGACAAGAGAAACTGGACTTGATTGATTGATCTGCTTTCTACTCGAAGAAGATGAAATCCTTGATGATCTCCTCTGCCCTTTCCTAAACTGTTTAATGTTACTCTTCATTCTATATCCATTAAAAAACAACAAAACAAAATTTTAGTACTCAAAAACATTACATTAAAAAATATATAACTATTACATAATGATTGTCAACACTATTACATTATATTATTCTGACTATTACACAATCATATGAACACCTATAAACCAACTATTACATATTATGTATATTAAACAATGTAAAATATTACTCAAAATAACACTATATTACTTCAAAAGTATAGTACTATTACTTATATCAATACCAACTATTACTTAAGGAAATGAGAAGTATTACTCAAAAGATATCTTATTCTGACTATTACACAATCATATAAACACCTATAAACAATCTATTACTTTATGTCAACAATTTAACATTATCTTATTCTAACTATTACAGGACAAAACTCAGATACCAAACATATATATATATATAAAAAAAAAAAAAAAAACAGAACAAAAACAAACAACATATCTAACCCTAGAAAATAACCAAAACAGAAAAAACAAAACAACAAAAAAATGAACCAAAACAGCAACAACAAGAGAAAAATACAAAATAAACAACATGCATTATAACAAATTTCATATAAAAACACAATAAAATATGAAAAATCACAAAAAGTACAACCAAACAACAACATCTCTAACCCTAGAAATGAACAATGTAACCAAAATCGACTTGAAAATAATAGCAAAAAGACAAAATCAAAGCATAAAATACAAGAGTCGCACTTAAAATCAAACAAAAATGATGTACAAAACGACATGAAATTTGAAAAAAAAATTGGGGAAAATCTTACATAAACTTCGAACAAAAAGCTAATGTAACTCTACAAAAAGCTTTTAAGGAAGAAAATCGACTAGAAAGGAGTTACCTAACAGTTGAACGACGGTGAACGGCGGTTGACGGTGAACGACGGAGAGAGAAAGATGATCGCTGAAGCTTCTCGAACACTGCTAACCTTTTTTACTGTGTGTATTGTGTGTTTTTGGGGCGGGTTAGTCTATATATATTCCGGGTGATGGGTCGGGTGATGGAGCGGGTTTCGGGTCGAAATAACCCGTCTCATGGATGAGACGGGTATCCCTGTTCTCATCCAAGTTTTTGTCATTGTAAAATCTTATAAAAATTTAATTTTGTTACGTTTTAGCAGAAAGGAAATAGAGAACTATTACCTATACTAATCACTCCTTCACTACATTTTATATTATATAATTATTTACTTGACATAATTGTGCATATAAAAATACTATTTATATTGCAAATTTTGATTATCCACTAAATTTATTAATATTTATAGTTATTATAATATGTTTTGTGATCTCAAAATAATTAATTTAATCATGATGTTATGTCAAATAGATCATATGTTAAAATGGATATAAAATTGGAAAATTAATTAATTTAATTTGTATTTCTTTTATATGGAAGAAATTAGATATCCTATTTCACCTAGTTTTATGTCTACTTCCACATGTACTTAATTTTATAACTTGAATGGTAAATCTAGCAATTTATACTTTCACCTTATATTAAAAAAAAAATATGATATTATGTTTGTGTTGGTCACAGAGGAGCAGAAAGGGTATGAAAAATAGATAAAGGAAAGTGAATAACTGTTTTGAAACTTTTTAACCCCATTTACAAAACAAACACAAATGTGCACTAACTCTTGATTTGTTAAGAAAAGCGCCTCAAAAATGAGTGAAATGCACATCAAAATTTTAGTAACGCCACAAAATAAAGGGAGCACACACACAAAGGGGAGCCCTAGTTTTGGGTTAACGAGTTAGTCTTAAAATATGAAGTTAATACAATTTCAACACAAACACAATGTAATCAATATTATCATTTTGATTAATATCAAACACATAAAAACAGTAAGAACATATAAAAACATAAAGTAAATTGCAGAAAGTAATAAAAAGCAATTTGAAGAGGTTCAATCGATGAAATATTTACGTCCTCTAACAATTTTGATTAATATCAAACACATAATATCTCTTAAGGTTTTGTCAAGAGCTTCAAATCAATGCTTATGAACCATTGGTGTTTCGTTCCATATTATAAGTTTAGTCATCAACATTATTTGTGCAGAGGACTTCCCTGCTTAATGTTGCATGTTGATTCTTCGTTGAGACTCAAAGGAATAGCAAATCTAGAATGACCAGTTCTACCACCCGGTAATAAAAGAGATGTTATGCCACTGAATGCTACATTTAATACTATGACACCTCTAGATCGCAAAGCAGCAGACAATATCCTCCATAAAAAAGGTCTTATCTGTTCCCCCAGAGCCATATAAGAAATAAACTCCTCCTTTACCGTGCTCAGCATCTTGAATAATTGTGTCATAAGCAATTCTCTGCTCATGGTTACACATATACACAAATCTCTTACATTCATCAGCAAATGCACTTTTGTCATAGTCCAACTCATCCAATATAAGCCAGTTGTTGAACATTGATAAATCAAAATCTTAGGGTAAGGCATAGTAGGAAAATCACGAAGCCCCTTACCCCTGCTCCGCAATATCATTTCAATTTCTAAGAGCGTGCAATTCTTGACTTCTTCTTCAGAAAGTTGTAATCCTATTATATATATATAAAATTGTTAAAAATAATTAACAATTAGGAGGGGGATATTAACATGTTTCTTAAAAATAATGAGACAATTGTGCATTACCTTCATGTCCCATAAGCCGTCTACGCATATAAAGAATGTCTTCAGTCAAATACTCGAAGCAACTTTTCAAAACTCTGGTCTTGATAGAGATCCTGACATCAACAACGTCACAAAAAGACCTCTCAATTGCATCCCAGATCCCCAATCACTTCCTTCCTTGATTCCGTCAATATACCCTTTGTCATCGTCAAGCAGGCCTAAGGCATAACATGCATCTATGAAAGACTCATATTGAACATCATTAACGCGCCTTATATCCTGAAAAGAAGTTGGTCCTCGAACAATATTCAATAATGTTCTTAGGTAATATAACTCTCCTTGTCCAGGTGCAACATAAAAAATGCGACCTATTTTGAAACCCTTTTTTCTAGGTTCCCACTCTCCTATTTGATTTTTCCAAACAAATTTAGTGGGAAACTCAGTACATGTCAATTTTTAGCTTCCTCTTTATATTTACCTTTATTTGCGTCCATCCATGCTAAAAACATAGTATATCTGGATGTCGGACGATCAAGAACTTTTTCAATTTCATCATCATCATCCTCGAACACTATACTTTGTTCACCTGGTAGATGGAAAGTCAATTGTTCAACATGTGAATTTCTGTAATGAATTTCATTGCCCAGCAACCTCCAAACAGCCTCACAAGGGAATATATATCTACAATCTAGATATGTTTTTATCTCATCAATACCATCTCTTTCAGAATCATCGACAGCAGTTTCATAAAACTTTGCAGTCACCCTATCATGACTCTTACTTACATACTTACAAAAATACTTTATCGATTTAGATTGATTGCACCATTCAACATTGATATGAGCACCATGTTGCATCAACAACTCACGATTGTGAGGGACAACATATCTGTTGTCAAGAGTTATTCCCTTTACATCTATTGTACGACAGGACGTTTGTAACTTGGATACCCCTGCTCATCAATTGATGTTGTCTCGTTAAATTTCTTTGGAAAATACTTTGTACAACGACCTTCAGACATGCATGGAGAATTAGGTGGAGCTTTTCCACAAGGTCCATGGATCATCAATTCCTTCACATCATTATAGTAATGCGAATCAACAGACTCGTCAAAAATTTCTGCTGAAATGATTTTATCAATCCTTTCTACAGTCGTGTGTCTTGCATCATTTTCTTACCATAGGATAATGTGAACATGTGATAAACCACGCTTCTGTCACTCAATTGTGTAAATAACTGAAAAAAGAGAATGATTAAATTTAAAAAAAAAAATAATTCATGAAAGAGTAATTATAAGATAAACATACATAAAAAAAATTATATAAAATTACCTGCTCGTACAGGACCAAAAATTTTCTTTTCTCACAGATCGTTCATTAGGATATCCAATTTGGCTTTAAAAATTCTGTACATGATGTCTGGCCTATCTTCTGGTAGCAGAGATTTGCTTCGTAAAAATCGAACAATCTCAGGCCACTTGGGATTACATGTAAAAGTAATCAACAAATTAGGATAATCAAACCATCTACAGATAGTCATTGCATCTTGATAGTTCTGAATCATATATCGAGCACTTTCGATATAGAATAATGACAAACAAATTCTCTTACCACGAGAAGCGGGACTCCTCTTACCCTTGAGCAAGGCATCAGTCAATCATTTATATATATCACACCTTAATTGTTTCTGATGAGTTCTTATATAAGTCAAGCGAAAAGTTTCAACTATTGTTTATACATCAACTAAAAATTGCTGAAAAGGCCACTTAAAAAATAAAATATTCGCCGATTCTGATTCCATGATCATCCATACATACTTGCATAACATTAAGACGTAATGCAGCAAATGTCATTATTAAAATTACTTTTTAGGTTGACTTTTTAAAGGAAGGCATATGCCTAGCCATGTGAGCCACGACTCTTTTTAAAATTACAACAGTGAAATATCAATAAATACAAAAATCAAGAGCAATCCTTATTTTTATTTGCTTTCTTTCGGTCTTCTAATAAAGAAACCTATTTTTTGTCATGGTGCGTGTCAAAAGTTACAAATTTTGATAATCTTAAAATATTGATATGTAAAAATAATTTACTTGTGGTTTTGACAGTTATATTAATAGTGTAGTGTTTATGAAAGTATTTCATAATTTATAATTTGATATTTTCGTTTAATTTGTATTTTCACTTTATGTAACCTTTTATGTTTGTTATACATTGCAGTTTTTTTAAAATTCAACTATTAATGCAGAAAAAAACTAAATTATTGTCAAACATAGCTAGAATGTACTGCTAGTCGTCAATAATCTATAGTATAAGGAAGAACGGTTTTGGCACTGTTCAATGAACAGTTCCAAGTGTCCATTTCACCATTTTGCCCCCACTTTTTTATTCCTTTCCCATTTTGCCCTCTCTTTAAAAAAAAAAATTAAATTTTTTATTAAAAAAAAAAATTTCCCGTGTCCTCGAACACGGGCGGTTTTTTTTTTTTTTTTAAAAAAATTTCCCCGTGTCCTCGAACACGGGCTTTTACTAGTAAACTAATAAACGCACTCACATATTTTCTATTTATACTAACCTTTGTCTTCTCTGTTCAGTTCAAAAAAAGAAGCCTTTGTCCTTTTAATGACATTAATGTTTCTTAATTAATTAAACTCTTTAATATTACAAATGAAATTAATGTTAAAAGTGAATATGTGAATCATTAATTAATTTGTTATATTAGGAAAGACAAAGAGCACAACATATATGAAATAATAGAGGTACGCCAGAGGGCCCACTTTTAATAATTAATATTAACTAATGTTTATATTTTGAAGGCAAATAATGATATGGAATAATAATAATAATAATAATAATAATAATAATAATAATAATAATAATAATAATAATAATAATAATAATAATAATAATAATAATAATAATAATAATAATAATAATAATAATTGATAATTAGGATTAAATAAATTTATAAAAAATAAACACTCATTTGAAAAATGAATATGAAAATGAAAAAAAAAAAAAGTAAAATAATTTAATAATGACAATATGTATAAATGACTAGTATACACCTACCCGTGTCGAAGGCACGGTAACGGTTTGCATAGAGCAACGCACCCCCAAACAATCTTATATTTATAGATTTGATATAAACAACACTTTATTTTTCTCTAATCCTAAATGTTAGCCCTTAACCCTTCCAAATAAATTCTTGACAGTTTAACAACTTAGAACCCTTAAAAAAAGAAAAAAAAAAGAAAGAAATATATTTAGATTAAATGGGAGAATTAAAAAGTAAGAATGGCAGCTATCTAAGAAATCTGTATAGATCAATCCCATTTTAAAGCAAAAAATGAATAAAAAAAAAAAACCATTTTAGCAGATGCACAACCTCCCCCCCCCCCTTCAAATACCAAAATAATAAATAAATGAAACTTGTCTTATAAAAATGTATTTGAGAAACAGAGATCATGAAAATTTTAAAATATCTCCGGCAATCATAAAACAACAAATATTCCAGTAGCTTCACTATCTCGAAGCAAATTGTCATCACCAATCCACTGGAATCCTTTCTCATATCTGAAAGAAAGTTACTATGAACATAATAACCAACTAATACCTCCTCTTCATCGGTAAATGGATCAAAAGCAGTGATAACCTGAAGTCTTGAACACCAAAATAAACATCAGACATATGAAGTCTTAAAGATAAGTAAAAACATCCATAAATATTAAAACTTCAAACAATCTCAAAATTACATGAATTTCATCATAGGCTTTTAAAAAACTATCAACCAAAACATATTAATCTAGCAAAAGTGCCAATGAGTTGCAAATGTATGCAATAGAGATAGGTTCAAGCAGACTTAGAAACAAAAAATAATAATCTAGAACCTAAAACATCAACAATATGAGACAATATATTAAAAAACTGAAAAGGGTAAATTATGCTCCCTTATCAAACAAAACATTCTCATTTTGAACTAAATATTCTACGGTGATTGCAATCACGGATAAAAACATTTAAATAAAATTATAAACATATTTAACCATGAATGCAATCTAGGTTCAATGCAATCTAGGTTCGTTCACATTATATTACAGTAATCGATCTAAGCCACAAAGAATCTCAACTCAAACCGTTCAAAATCACCAACATTGCACCACTCAAACTGATTTTTCACCTTTTCATGAACTTTGTTGTTTCCTTTTTTTCATAAATTCTTCAAACACCAACTTCTTTCTCACTCTCTCTCCTTCTCTCTATCTCTCACACATGTATTGTAATATAAATTAGTGAATCCAACGGTTTTTTTCATAGCCCGACCCCTCTTTCATTCGGGCAATGTCATTGCCCCCGCATAATTCATTCATGAAAACATATAATCTCATTTGACCTATTCAATCAAAACTCCAAAGCAAATATCTTCTTTCACTTCGTCACAAAAAATGCCCAAATCAAAATTCCTAACAAACTCATTTCATCTCTATTACAGTAGTAATTAATCAAAAAAAAAAAAAAACTCACTCTCAATGACGATCAAATCAACCCAAAAGTGACCTAGTTACCAACTCACTCTTATTGACAATCAAATCAACCAAAAGTGAGTCAATTTCCCTCAAATTCAATAATTCAATAATACGAACTCACAACACAAAAATCAGTAAAATAAAAAGGCTCAAATCAAAAACCCTGACAAACAAACTCATTTTATCTCTATTACAATGTTAAATCATCACAATTAATCACTCTTATTTGACAACCAATCAACCCTAAAATGACCCAACACCAACTCACTTCCATTGGATCAAATCAACCAAATCCACTTTAAAATAGATTCAATGGTAAGATGAGATTTAACACAAACTACTTATATTATGGAATCTGAAATGAAGGGCTTTTTTAAAATCAAGAGAGCTTGATCAGACATTACTTCAAAAATGGTGCAAGCAAAAAATCCATAGAAATTGCAAATAACATTCAATGATGCTAAAAAGCCATAGAAATTGTAAATAACATTCAATCATATTCACCAAGAACTCAGCTTTATTTTGTTTCTTGCTAATTTTCTTCCTAGTGCCATAAAAGTCACAAATAACCAAACGATTTGGAATAAAACAAAAAATAAAAAACTCCAATTAACCTCAAATAAACAATTTTGCTTATTTAAAACTCCATTGAACTTCAAATTAAATTCCACCTATATACCGTAAGCATAAATGCCCCTAAATTCAAAAGGTTCTCTTGCAAAACCTTTTGAGTTTAGGTGCATCATCAAAACTATACAAAACCTCATCCTGAGAGGTGAAGAAAACATCATCAAAACTATACAAAACCTCATCCTGAGAGGTGAAGAAAATGTCCCCTTCAGGTGCAAGGATGCATCACCAAAACCAAAAAGAAATGTAAGACTATTTTTTTGGGACTATGTCGTAAAGAAAATGAGAAACAGGAAAAAGCTTGATTATAGTCCAGTTGTGTTCTCATTGTTGAATGTGCTGGAAAAAGAGAAATTGGGTATTAGCCCATTTAACTATTCGGCATAATAACAACTTTATATTTAAACCTACAACTACCTGATTACCATCCTTTTTTTTTCAAAGGGGATCAACACATTTCACCGCTCCCCCTTGATGCACTTCACAGAGGCGCCTAGCAATGCTAGGGAGGGCAATGTCATTCCCTCTAACCACTGGTGGGGGAATCGAACCCATGACCTCCAAACACAAAATCACAAATACAAATTCAGTAATCTAAAAAAAAAAAAAAACTAAAAAAAGGAGGTAAAAGAAGATTGGTCGAATTTGTTCCTTTGGTCAACATATAATCCTAAGGTGGCGACATTTCAGAGTTATGTCATTTCACTTGGTTTTTGTTGCAATTTGCTAGTGAATGTTAATCCTCCGTCACTAAAATATGGTTCATTTTTCATAGTTTTTTTTCGTTTCTAAATGAATGTTCCTTTCTCGGAGAAGTTACCAAACCCTCCATGGTGTTTATGTCCTTAAGCTACTAAAAATGCTTAAAAACACTTTCCTAAGTCTCCCTCAAAGAAACCTTTGGAGCCAAGCCTATCATCCCCACTTTCAAGCATACCATTACTCTCGATTACAGATTTTATGAGCCCAAGAAAATATATACGCACCGTAAAATACGCGGACCAAACCCAAAAGTTCGGATTAAGAACATGAAATTGAAGAATGATTTGTGCAAACCTTTGACATCACAAATCCTTCTCCAAACCTATTAAACGTACCCTTTCGCAGAATGCCAAATGTATACAAATACGTAGACACAAATGATGAATACTACGGAAATTATACCGGTTAGCATGCATTGAGTTCATTGTCAAGCTTCTCTTTCCTTTAACCGCCCACTCGCTCAACCGCTCGATCCACCGAGGTCGGGCCCATAACTAAACCCTCGCTTTATCGACACGTCCCTCTCCTTGGCTCCTTCCCTTCTCTTTTGAAGGCCACCAAGGATCCAAATTTTCTCCTTCATTGAAAGATTCAGCAACATATCTTCGCAGCTATCCCCCCGTTTGCTTTTCGAATCTAGAATCCACCTTCTCTTTCTTCTCTCTTAACTCAAAACACGAAACACAGAAAAACATAAATAAAAAGCTAAGGCAATTCTAGCATTTCAGAAGACCGAAAATTAGCATAGAACAATAATGGCAGCTATAAATATTGAAAATTAACTCTGGTGTTTAAAATAGATTCAACAGAATGAAGCATTTATACATTACCTGGAAGATTAATTTGTCGGCACTTCGGGTTCTTTCGACCCTGCAAACGAAATTCAACCCACATACAGGGATACAGTGATAAGTGATAACATGAAAATTTTAATTATGAAAGCTCCACTTGAATTACATCCTACTTTGCCATACAATCAAAGAGAAAAACTAAACAATTACCTTTTTTAACCCTAACAAATTTTTCAGAGTGCGAGCAACGCAGTACGGGAAATGTCGTAATCTACCGGGCGGCGATGGAGGGGTGTAAGAGAATACCAATCAGATTGAAACCTCCAACTACGATCGGGATCAAACAGGACTCTCGCAGAAAGGCTTAACGGAGGTGGAAGTCGTGGGCGTTGGGCAAAGCTTTATACTATATACCCCTCATGGACATAGGCCGACAATTGAAACGGAGACCATGGCAATCAACTGGACATTAAGAAAAACAGAGAATGATAAGAGTATGGGTTTTGGGAGGAGAGAGAGAGAGAGAAGAAATGGAGAAGCTGGTTTTGGTGAGGAGAGGTTACATGTAACTGCTCAGAGAGGTGGGATATGTTGGTTACATTTTATATTCAATCTGAGCCGCTCTTTATCTTTTCTGAAATCAAATCTCAGCCGTTATTTGTGTGGTGGTTATTTTCCACCTTTATTGTATTATAGATAAGTAGGATTAAATAACTTTATAAAAAATGAAAAATCATTTTGAAAAAATAAATTAGAAGATATTATAAATAAAAATTAAAAACGAAATATTAAAAAGATAAAAATAATAAAATATAGAAAATATAGAATATAGCATTGGCAAAACAAAATAATAACAATAATTATTATAATTAAGTAGGGGATATGGGTCAATTGCAATTTGGTGACCTAAGTTTTACACATACTTGCAATACGGCAGCCAAGAGTGCAATTTAGTCAATCAATGCCCTAAGTTTGCAATTTTTAGCAAATTGGTATAAAAACTAACGAAATCGTTAATTTTTTGACGGAATGAATTTCATGTGCCTTTCACGCGAGTATGTAAGGGGTAATTTCGTAATTCCACTCCCATGAGCAAGTTTAAGAGGTTTAATGCACATTTTTGAAAATGAAGGATTGTGATGAAAAAATAAATCCCAGCCACGCCTTTCTTCTTCAACCACGCCTTTCTTCTTCAACCATGGGTGGGTCGGTCGGTCGGCGACTTGACAGATAGCCGGATTGAGTATAAGTCGAAGGTAGAAGAAGTAGTAGATAGACAGATATATAGAGAGAGAATTGTGGAGCTGGGTGGAAAGGGTTGGGGTGGGTGGGTGAGGGAGGAAGAAGAGTTAATGAAGGGGAGATGGTGGGGCGGAGATGGGTGGGAGAGAGCAAGAGACTGGGATGGGGGAAGTGGGTAGGGCCGGGGGAAAAGGGAGGAGTTTTAGCCGGAGGTTGTTGATGGATGGGTTGCGATGGGGACGATGTTGGTGATGCTCGGGTAAGAGGGAATGGGGAAAGGGTGGGCCGACGGCTGTGGGAATCAGGACGATGAGTACTTGGCCAAAGGTAGATGAGTCTTTTGGAGAAGGAGGAAGGGAGGAAGATGGTGATAATGGTGGCAGTGGTGGCAGCGGCGGCGATGGCATATAGGTGGGCTGGAGAAGGGAAGAAGAAGAAGTTGGGTAGGGATATTTATTTATACTTTTTTTTTATTATTATGAATTTGTTTTTATTAATTATCTTTTTAGTGATATATTTTTTAAGATTTAGTATATTATATTTAAAATAATTAAAATTATAGGTAATATTTAAGATCTTAATTTAATATTAATTACTGTAATTTAGTATTTAATTTTTTTAATATAATAATCCTTAATATTATTTATTTATATCTAATGAACTATATATTTTGATTTCCAAAAAAATGAACCATGAGTTTGCACATGGACCATGAAATGAAATGACGAAATTATCCCTTACATACTCACGTGAACGGAACATGAAATTTATCCCGTCAAAAAATTAACGATTTCGTTAGTTTTTATACCAATTTGCTAAAAATTGCAAACTTAGGGTATTGATTGACTAAATTGCACTCTTGGCTGCCGTATTGCAAGTATGTGTAAAACTTAGGTCACCAAATTGCAATTGACCCAATTAAGTAGGATCAAAGTGCAAAATCTACTTTGTGTTTTTTCAGTGGGACCGAGGAGGGAGTATGCATGCTAGTATAAAGGATTAATTGACTTGAATAAATAAAGGAATAATTTTTAATAAAAACGCAATGTATCCAAGTTGGGCAAATAAAGTTCAATACGTGGGCCATTATCATGGATCCGTCCAAAAATAGTAGCTGCATTAGTAAATGTTTTTAAATGGTGGGGTCCTTTGCTCAAAAAATAATATTAATAAAAATAGCAGCGAGGTCCATACAACCTTTTTTTCTCAAAGTTACGGACTACTTCCAAATGTTTTCTTTTTTCTACCAAACAATTCATACAACCTTTTTTCTCAAAACCCCAAAATTACTTGAAAAGTAATCCATTGCATTAATCCCCCCCGCCCTTTTTTTTTTTCACTTTATTACTCCAAGCTTGACCTTTTTTTTTCCTCTATAATATTTTGAAAATTTTACTCATAAAACTTCACCTCAATTTTCTCATTAATTTAAATGCCCCATAAATCTTTATTTAATATTATATTATATTGCATTAAATATGTAATATTTAAAAATTATGCTACAATATACTCAATACTGTCTCATGCCACCAAACCCGCTGGCCCCACCGCCACTAATGCTGGTCATCGAAATTCGATCACCAAAATTCGGCTGAAATTCGGTCATGGTCACCGACAACACCTATCATCATCAATGTTTTATTATATGAGTATTCAGTATTATACATTATCATATATGCATTATTATTATCGAATAATACAAAATGAAAATAAATTATGTGGCATTATGATTTTTTTTAGAACTTATGGTAAATTCTCTCTAATATTTTCACTAATTCTTCCGTCCTATTTGAAAAAAGACAAATTTTCATTTTGAATATCTCATTTACAAAGACGCACTCCTATAATATACTCCCTCTGTACCACACCAAGGTTTCTTGGTGTGGATTTCACGCTTTTTAAGAAATTTTTTTAAAAGTGAATAGAAAATTAGAGGAGAGATAATTTAAAAGTTAAATGTGGGGTAGGGAATAGTAGTTAATGATTGTTTTTTTTTAAGTGGGTAGAAAATTAGAGGTGAGAGAATGTAAAAGCTAAAAATATTTAATAGGAGAAAAAATGAGTGGGAGGAATAGTAAGTTAATGGTTGATTTTTTTATAAATATGTTAACTTTATAAGGATATAATGAATATTTTTTTTGTAAATATATTAAATCATAAGGGTATAAATATATTTAAAACATGTCATTTATGGAAGAAAACCTTGAAATGAGACGGATCAAAAAGGAAAGTAGAACATTAAAGTGAAACGGAAGGAGTAATATTTTTTTATTTATAAAACTCACTTGACACTTGACATAGTTATAATAACTATCCACTTATCCCACTTTCTCTCTTTAACATCACTTTTCATACTTTACCCCCTTAATTATTGGAAAAAATTATTATGATATTATTTTCAACCTTCTTTTATTTCAAATTTTTATATAGTTAATATTTTCCATCAATCTTGACTGTAGTTATTGAATGAGATCCATTTAAATATTCATAACAATAAATTATTTATTATTTATTATCTCATATTTTATATTATAACTTATTATTTATACTTACAATACTCATATTATTAATATTTTTTTAATCTACTACATAGTTAAAAAGACAAAAAAAACATACTCCCTCCGTCCCATAACAAGCGATACACTTTGCCATTTTGGACGTCTCACTGATAAGTCACACTTCCTAAAATGGAAAAGAATCTTTACTATTTCCTCCACTCATTCTCTCTCCTACATTATTATAATACTCACAACATCATTATAATGTACTATTCTCTCCACTCATTCTCTCTCCTACTCAACTATCTACACTCACAACACATCAATTTTTTTTATTTTTTCCTTAATTTCCGTGCAAAACAGTAATTGCGTCGCTTGTTACGGGAAGGTGGGAGTATATCACGGACTGAAGATACCCTTATGGTGCCGTGCCTTTATTAAAACCAAATTCTGAAGTGGGAATCGTCACTATCGGGAGACAAAGAATTTAAGACAACTAATGGGCTGACCCCACTTTTACCATAACTTCATCTAGTGACTAAAGGACCCTACAACAGTAAAAGTTTGATTAAAACTTCTCTCTCGTGTTGTTAGAGTACCTATAAAACTAAGGACACTGAATTAGCCACGTCAATTAATGCTTATGATTGTTCAAATATTCCAAAAATAACAATTTTATATTATTTTATACTTCCTCCGTGTTGGGTCAATGAACACCAAAAAATTGGGCACAATAACTAAGAAAAAGGAAAGAATCTTGACTATTCCCTCCACTCATTCTCTCTCCTACATTATTTTAATACTCACAAAACCATTATAATTTACTATTCCCTCCACTTATTCTCTCTCCTATTTTACTATTACACTCACAACATTCTTTTCATTTTGGGCAGTCTCCAATCACGTGAGACTACCCAAAAAGGAAATAAGTCTTCATTGACCCGACACGGAGAGAGTATTTAATTAGATCCACTTGTTATACTTAGACTATCCACAATGGTTTCAACTCCCTCCCCCATTTCATCTAACGCTTTTTACACTTTTTCTCATCCGTCTAATATTTCATATACCCATTTCATTTATCCCCCTACAATGGCTAACTTAAATTAAATTTCAACTTTTTCCAACTCATCATTCTATACCCCACCACTTTTATTTTATTTATATTCTCTATTTTTATAATTAGTAAAATAATAATAATTATTATTATTATTTATAATTAAAAAATATTTTACACTTAATTAAAAAAATATTGCATCAATTTATAGGAAAAAAAACAATGATTTTTTTTTAAATAAAGGCTAAAATGAAGAAGGATAATTGAGAAATGAGTGGGTTTTTTTTGTGTCCAAATCAAATGAAACTTATATCAATTTGTAGGGAAAAAAAATGATGAATTTTGGTGAAAAAAAATTAATTTACTAGGAGATAATTCTGCTCAAAGATTTGGGATAAAAAAAAATCGAAAATCCAACGGACCAATCAGATGACGCCACGTGGAAAATCATGAAAAAACAAAAAAAAAGGGCAAAAGGCGAACGCCACACGCGTCATCCCGGGCGGTGTGGCACACGCGCCCAATTCGGACCAATGGGAGACTGACACGTGGTAGACGGACAGCTTTTCTTTTTTAACCCGGATGAAATATTTCTTCCCACACTTTTCATTCCACACCTTTCAACCTACCATTGCAGCAATTCAATTGTATGAAATGAATTTCATTCCCCCATTTCATCCACCATTGTACACGATCTTATAATAACAATTCACTTACTATTTCTTTCTTTTATTTTAATTTTTATACTCACAAATACATCATCCACTCATTATCTCTTCTCTTATTATAATAGTATTTTTTAATTCTCGTGCCAAAAAAATTATAAGTCAAATAATATAGAGGGAATATACAAAATTTAATCATCATACTCTCTCTCTCTCTCTCTCTCTCTCTCTCTCTCTCTCTCTCTCTCTCTCTCTCTCTCTCTCTCTCTCTCTCTCTCTCTCTCTCTCTCTCCATCTAAAAAATTACTTTATGCCTCTCTAATTAGATGTCCAAAAATTATTTTAATGAATATCCTAAAATACGTGTTTTTTATACATTTTGAATGAGAAAATCATTTTTTTTTGTAAACGGTGTAAGTAGGAAGGAGAAAATGAGATGGAGTATAGAATATAGTAAATGGATAGTTGTTGTGTTAACACGTTGATGACGTGTCTCATAGAATTGAAAACTATTTGAAAAAAAATGTAATTTCTAACGAGACATTCTTTTCGAGACTAAGGGTACGACTTTTTTTTTTGGTACGTTCCAGATAAATAGTTTTACTTTGTTTTTTTTTTAATGACAAATAATGGATATTAGTGTTTTAGACATTTATATCCTTTTCATTTGTAGGATTACAAAAAAATAAATTAATATCCTATCTTTTATCCACTTGTATCATCAATAGTATTTTGGACTTTTATGTATTTAATCTATTTGCAATTGTTTAGTTATTTGAGACTGATGAAGTAATTTATAATGGGACGGGAAAAGTATTTTATTACTCCATATAAAGGAAGGGGACTCTCTGTAACAACTTAGAAGTTGTTGCAGCTGTTTGAAAGTTGTTCAAAGTTGTTGTGTGAGTTGTTATTCAGTTAGAGAATGATCAAAATGTAAAGGATATAAATAGTCATCTTGCTGTATCATTTCAATACACTTTACAATGAAGAAAACATGATTCAATTTCTCTCTCTAAATTTACATTTCAAGTTCTATCATGGTATCAGAGACTGATACCATGCATATTTCATCAATTCCGCTGCACATTTCATTGTTGTTTCTTCAAATCTCTTGCGTATCTCTATTCGATTGACGTATTC
This sequence comes from Adenophora triphylla var. japonica, assembly GCA_022495995.1. Taxonomy (NCBI): domain Eukaryota; kingdom Viridiplantae; phylum Streptophyta; class Magnoliopsida; order Asterales; family Campanulaceae; genus Adenophora; species Adenophora triphylla. Next base: position 98,685 of record JAFEMH010006324.1, on the reverse strand, counting down.
ACTACATTTGATCACCAATTCCATGGCGACCATCGATCAAATTGTCGGCGGTGTTCCTCCTGTAGATGAATATGATATTGCTGATACAATTCTCCAACTCAATCCAACTCATCCTCTGTATTTGCATCCCAACGATCATCCTGGTATGATTCTAATTACTGATGTTTTGCATGATTCGAACTACAATCACTGGCGGAGAGCTATGATTGTTGCTCTCTCCTCAAAAAATGAAACTCAGAATTCTCACCGGTGTTCATAAACCTCCAAATTCTACTTCCAAATACCTTCTTCATTGGGATCGATGCAATAATATGCTTATTAGCTGGCTTCTGAATACAGTTTCATCTGAAATTAGATCAAGTGTTGTTTATCTCAAAACAGCTCGTGAAATTTGGGTTGATTTTGAATCTTGTTTCACTCAGGGCACAACTACACAAATTTTTCAAGTTCGAAAAGATATGATATCTCTGGTTCAGGGCACACTAACTGTTTATGCTTATTTCACAAAATTTAAGTCCATGCGGGATGAATTTGTCAATCTGAGTCATCTTCCTCAGTGTGTGTGCAATTGTGATTGTGGTGCTGCTAAATCACTTGCTGAATATGAAGATATGCAGAAATTGGTTCAGTTTCTCATGGGATTGAATGACAATTTTGCTTCCATCAGAAGCACAATTCTAACTATGAATCCTCTGCCAAATGTTAGTCAAGCTTTAGCCATATTGAATAAAGATGAGAAGATTAAAGCCTGCTCTACTTTGTCCTCTGGCTTATCTCCTCTTTCACTTCATGAGAATACCACTGCACGAAGTCCTGTTAATTTCAGAAGGGGAGATAGAGCAGTCAGTAAGAATAATTTGATATGTACTCATTTTGGAGGTAAATGTCATGTTAAGGACACGTGTTTCTTCATTCATGGCTTTCCAAATTGGCACAAGCTTCAGGAATTAAACCTGATCCTAGCAAAATGCCTAAATATCTCAAGTACAAGGCCAATGTAGTCACATAATCATCCTCTATTGTTGCGGCACTAGTTCTAACTGCCTCCTCTCATGATCATTTACTGGCCAATTGTATACCTACTATGGAGATTACTACTGCTAATCACTCAGGTATCCACTACTCCCTCACCAGTAGTGTTACCAACTATCTCACTAACACCTCAATGCAAAATGTTAGTGATTGGATTCTGGATACATGTGCTTCTGACCATATTACCTCTTCATTCCATTTACTTACTAATCCTACTCCAGTTAATTCTCTCATTCATTTACCCAATGGTTTTATTTCTGCCATCACTCATACAGGCACCATTCATCTCACAACTACTATCACACTTCATAATGTTCTCTATGCTCCATCATTCAAATTTCATTTGATTTCAGGAAGCAAGCTTACTCATGATAACAAGTTTGCCTTATCTTTCTTCTCTAATCATTGCCTTATACAGGACCATGCTTTGAAGACACTGAAGGGGATTGGTAGACTAGTAGGTGGTTTATACATACTTGTTCTACCTTCTTCTTGTTCTACTTCTCTGGTTAACACATATTTCTCTTCTTTACCTGCTAATATACATCTTTGGCACTGTCGACTTGGGCATTGTTCTGTACAAACTATGAAATTGGTTTCTGCTATCCCTTATAATATCTCATCTACTTCTTTGAATAAACATGTTTGTGATGTTTGTCATTTGCCAAGCAGTGCCATTTCCTATAAGCACAAGTCATTGTCAGTCTCTCTTTGGTCTTATTCATTGTGATATATGGGGTCCCTATAAACATCATACTTATGATGGTTTTCATTCCTTTATCACTATCCTAGATGATTATTCTAGAACTACATGTATATTTCTTCTCAAATCCAAGACTCAAGTTCTCACTTTTATTCAATACTTCATAATAATGGTGCAAACTCAGTTTAGTATCACTGTTAAACAAATAATCCAATACTTCATTTGTGTGTTGCTTTAAAACTAGTGAGGTACTTAAAGGGAACTGTTGGACAAGGGTTGTTCTTTGCTAAGTCAAGTTCTCTTGAGTTGTCAATTTTCTGTGATACATTAGCCATACTCCTGTATTTAGCGTACAAAGCATATTGAAATTGATTGTCATCTTATTCGAGACAAAGTCAAGGCTGGTCTCATTACTCCTGTTCACGTTTTCACTCTTCAGTAACCTGATGATCTCCTTACTAAGGCCTTACCTTCTGCTCAGTTGAATCTCTTACTCACCAAACTGAATGTGATCAACATTTTTGCTCCTTCTAGTTTGAGGGAGGATATAAAGGAAGGGGTCTCTCTGTAACAACTTAGAAGTTGTTACAGCTGTTTGAAAGTTGTTTAAAGTTGTTGTGTGAGTTGTTATTCAGTTAGAGAAAGATCAAAATGTAAAGGGTATAAATAGTCATCTTGCTGTATCATTTCAATATACTTTTACAATGAAGATAACATGATTCAATTTCTCTCTCTGGTAGTTAAATTTGGAAAGTTAATAATTCAAAAAATGCATTTTTTAAAGAATAAACAAAAATAATTAAATAAAAAACTTAATTTTGGTACAGAAAGACATTTTCTTGGGAGTTTTTACCAAAAATTATCTCAAAAATATGTTATTTACAAAAAAAAAACATGTAAGTTGTGATATTACAAAAAACTACTTTTCTTTTCTTTCTTTTTTAATTTTTTTTTGTCTTTTCAGTTAAAATAACTGATAAATGCATTTATTAAATGTTTATAATTGATAAATTCATTTATCAGTTTTTAAAGAGTATTTTGTGTTTGGTTTTTTGGTTAAACAACTGATAAATGCATTTATCAGTAATAAATGCATTTATCAGTTGTTTATAACTGATAAATGCATTTATCTATTATTTGACAGATAATAGAGAAAATAGTTTTTTGTAATATTTTAAGATTTTTTGTAATATTCAACTTGTGTGATTTTTTAAGAAAATATGAAAAATTTTGAAAAAAATCTCTAATATCTAAGTATAAGAGTAATTATAGTCTTATAACTTTAGATATAAGAAGGTATAAAAGAAGATTGTTTGAGAAAATATGAAAATTGTGAAAAAAAATATATTCTAATACCTAGGTATAAGAGTATTTTTACTTTTATACCTAACTAGTAAGTAACTCGTCGGTCCCCGACGGGGATAAAATACTGAGGTAAAAGTTAAATATAAATATAATTCAAAAAATTAATAAGGTAATTTTATGTAATATATTACAGTTTGTCAAAAACTTCTTTGTACACAACATTTGTAGTCGTGTCATCTGACTGTTCATGACTATTACATATAAGCACTTTAAGTCCTTTTCTTGTGGTTACTCTATAAAAAGCAACATATAATTGTCCATGACTAAATACTGGTCTTGAAAGAAAAAGGCCAACATGAGCAAGCGACTGACCCTGACTTTTATTTATCGTCATTGCAAAAGAAACGGTCAGTGGGAATTGTCTCCGTTGAAACCTAACTGGGAATTTTGTTGTATCAGAAGGTGACATAATAATCCTCGGTATCAACACCTTCTTACCAACATTCTTTCCAGACAACATTACCGCCTCGACAACTTGCTTACCTATATATATATATATTAAAATAACAGTATGTTTTATGTCAAATAATCAAATAATTAATTGTATAAATGTATAATTATATACTAACAAAATTGATTTGCGTACCTAGATTTGTAACCATCAATCTTGTACCGTTACACAATTCTGAAGATTGATCTATATTTCGTAACAACATGACGATACATCCAATCTTTAGCTTCAGTATGTGATTAGGTATTCCAGAGCATTTGACGGTGTTTAGAAATTCAGTTGAAAATATATCTTCGGTTGATTGGTTAAATTCCTCGTCTTTACATATGGCGTCAGAACTCATGTATTCCACTTCTTTTCCAGGAAAGAGCGACATAACATACTCATTAATACTGTCAACAATCTCATTTGTTGATGCAAGTATAGCCCGATTCTGAAAAAATCCATCAACATCTTTATTCTGCATTAAGTTTGGGTATATGCAATCCACGATAGATGAGATGGTATTGACAGAATCTCTTATCAATATGTCATCTGGTATTTTGATTTCAACTTCACCATGGTTCTTATCACCTGCAGTAATAACCAACATATAATAAATAAATATTAGTAAAAATATGAACTTGAAAGGAAGTAAAAAATCAATATTAAAATTGAGAGAAGACCGAAAAATTATGAAGCAGTTTTTACTAATATTAAGACGGATATAGTACATAAATTGCAACAAAGGTAGTAAGGCTTTTGAGACAGAGGTAGTTATAACCAACGGATAAAATACATATTTATATCTTTAAAGCAATTATTACTTATCACCTGCAGTCCCATCACCAACGGATAATAACCAATCTGCAAACGACCTGATATCCTCAACATCCGAAGAAGACGAACCGCCCTACATAAATTTTTATATTTTAGTCTTATTATAACTTTTAAAATATTGATACGTATACATAATGTTAAACAAAATGTATTTGAAAATCACCTGTAATCTCATATTTTGTGTTAACCTTAGTACTTTGCATTCATTCCATAGTGTCGATGAACATAGTGAAGCATGCACAATATCATTTCTGCTACCCATAGGTACGATCGGAAGAATTTGTCTGAAATCTCCTCCAAATACCACAACCTTACCACCAAACGGCTTATCACATAACCGTCCATCAGGGCCACGAATAATATCTCTCAAGCTACGATCAAGTGCCTCAAAGCAGTGTTTATGTGCCATTGGAGATTCATCCCAAATAATAAGCGATGTTTTTTGAAGTAACTCTGCCTCATCAGAACCTGGCTTAAGTTTTCTACACATGAAAGTCTCATCAAGCTGTAAAGGTATACCAAATTTAGAATGGGCAGTCCTACCTCCGGGAAGTAATAATGAAGAAATACCACTTGATGCAACTGCAACTACAATCTTCCTCTGCATCCGTAATGCAGCACATAATGTCTTCCACATAAACGTCTTTCCCGTACCTCCATAACCATACAGGAAGAATACTCCACCATTTCCACTATCGACAGCTGACATGATTTCTTCATATACTCCCTTCTGCTCAGCCGTGAGTTGTTTATACAACCTGTCGTGCTCAGCCTTCATCTCTTCTATATCATATGATGTTTCATCTAAAATAAGCCTATTATGTGCATCCTCAATAGCAGAGTCTATCGGCTTAGGCATATTTGTAAACTTATGCAAGCTACTTCCATTTTGAACCAATATTTTTTCAATTTCTGCTAAAGCAAGATTCTTCTTCTGTTCTTCGCTTAGTTTCAATCCTGGCACATTTATGAAAAAAAGCAATTAAATATATATCCAAACACCAAAATATATAAATATATGTAATATTAAATGAAAACCTATATTAGATAAAGATGTTAAACTTACCCGGATTATTGTGCAGTTTCCTATAATTGTATTCCATGTCATCGGAAAGTTCCTCCCAATCTTATCCCATACCTCGTGTGGCATAGTCATGGAATTAGACAGTAATAGGACAGCAAATAGTCTTCTTAAGGCTTTAAGGCTACAGGCATTTTCCAACCAGCTGCTTCTTTTATTGCATCGACATATTCCTTGTCGTCATCTAACAAACCCAAGGCATAGCAAGCTGATTTAAAGTCCTTATAGACAACATTATCAACGGTTTTCAAATCTTCAAAATTTTTGCAACCGGCTTTATGATTCAACATAATCCTCAAGTAGTACATTTCCCCACAGCCGACCGGCACATGATATATCCTTCCAATTGCAAACCGACTATCTTTCCTGCGGCGCCATTCACGTTTATTTTTTACCCACACAAAATACCTCGGGAATTCACAGTATTTCAAATGTCGACCATCTTCATTATCACGGTTATAATCCATCCACTTAACAAACTGAGATTCTTTAACAGTCTCCGTTTTTTCAAGAACATCTTCAATGTAATCCCCTTCGTGAAAAGGTATAGTCTGGTCACCCTTCATGTGAAAAGATAACCGCTCAACTGGTGGAGTTCTATAATGCAAATCAAACCCATATATCCTCCAAATCGCCTCACATGCAGAGACATATCTACAATCAATGAACCTTTCAACCTCATCCTCTTCTTGTAATCCAAGAGTTATCCTATCGCTACCCTTGTTAATGTACTTGAACAAATATTTGATAGCCATGCTCTGATTACAGTACTCGACATTGATATGTGCTCTGTACTTCAAAAGCAGATAGGCATTAAACGGAACAACATACCCATTGTGGAGATTACATTCACCCTTCTCAATAGTTGCCTCGGTGTCTCTCCGCCTATACACATGGTACCCATTTTCATCTACAATAGTTCGCTCATTAAAAGACTTGGGAAATTGCTTTGAACACCTATTATTTTGCATACATGGAGATTTCGGATTTGAAGGACCACATGGACCATGCAACATAAAATCTCTTACTGTCTCATACAATTCCGGTTCAGCTTCCTTGTCAGGTATTTCAGCTGAAATAAATTTGTCTACATCTTCAGCAATCTTAGCTTGATCCTGTGGATTGAGAAAAAGAAGAATATGTGCATGAGGAAGACCTCTCTTCTGCCACTCAACCGTGTACACAACTGCGTAGAAACAAAAATAAAATATTTATATAAAATATAGCTTTTTAAAAACTTTCAGAAATAAATTCAAAATATTTGATACTTACTTGCAGCAGGGCTACCGAACACTTTCCCATCCTTAAAATCGCTGATCATTTCATCAAGTTTCATTTTGAAAACCCTCGATATTATGTCGGGCCTGTCCTCTGGTCTACATCCCTTTTCTTCAACATATCTTTTTATTTCTGGCCACTTAGGGTTACATGTAAAAGTAATAAACAATGATGGATAACCTATCCATTTACATATTGCAAGGGAGTCCTGATAATTTTGGATGGTCCACCTTTTCCCCCCAGTGTACGATGAAGGCAGTATGATTCTTCTCCCCGCATCTGAACCGCTAACTCCGCTGTTGGCTGCAGCTTTTAGTCTCGTGTATGATTCAGCTCGTAGTTTAGGTTGGTGGTGACGAATCCAATGAAGCCTCTGTGTATCCATCATAACATAAGAATCAACCATAAACTGCTGGAGCAAACGCCCACTCCTCATAAGCTGGGATCCTTCTTTGCTCCTTTCCTGAAGACGGAATGATATGAATTCTTTCAGTGATAGTGTTGGCCGAGACTTGGTTGGATCATCTCTTGAAATCTCCGTATAAAATCCATCCTCACCATATGGAAACAATAAAGGGTATTGTAGGGGAAGGTAACATTCTGTTTTTTTTTTTTTTAATAAAATTTTAAAAGTTAAATTGATGGATGATTTTGATTGATGGTTAATCCTGGTCTTCTGCCATTGTTGTATTTCATTCTTTATTACAACAAAATTGGTAATCTTAACAATTCCACATTCGGTAAACATATCCTTGAAGTTTTCAGCAAATTTTTTGTGGACAAACACTTGAATCTTAGATCCCTATTTTTTGGATCATATATTCAAAAAATGTATTAGTAATAAAATAAATCTCATTATAAATCTATTATTCCATCAAATTAAAAAAAATGATAACAAATATTTTAATTTAAAGCGTATTTGATAACTAACCTCAGAGTCAAGGCATATCATATCAAAAGAAGTCGATTCCCCCACCAGTGGTTAGAGGGAATGACATTGCCCTCCCTAGCATAGCTAGGCGCCTCTGTGAAGTGCATCAAGGGGGGAGCGGTGAAATGTGTTGATCCCCTTTTGAAAAAAAAAAAAAAAAAAAAGCTACGTTGTTTAGTAGCTCCCTCAATATCGCGAATAGCTATCTTTTGTCCACGTTTTGCCATATTGCCTTGTTTTTTTTTTTTTGTAAAATACGTGAGTTAGTTTATATAAGGTGTTATTTTCATATTTATTTTATATAATACACATATAATACATGAGTTAGCGTTAATTTGAAAGAAACACACGTACGCCATAATTCGAAAGAAACTCGCAACAAAAATTTATTTTTTATTTCCTACTCCACTACTCTTTTTCTTACTTTAGTTTTCATATTCATAATATCTATCCCACTATCAATATTATACATATATATTAGTCAAACTTATGAAATCTTATAAGTAAAAAGGATAAGTAAAAAGGAGGTACTCTTAGTTCATAGGAGAAGAAAGAACCTCCCAAAATCAATAGTACAATTTTAAAATGTCTCACATATACTCTAATATAATACACTACTTTTTTGAAGCATTACATATTTTATGCTAAACAGGTAGGGATAAGGGACACGCTTACCTCAAGCTTAACGTTCGCTGGCTCTTCTTTTCTCTCCCTAGTGCCTCAGTGCTCGTGAAACAAAATAAATTGACTGCCTCTCTAGGTTTAGGTATGAAAGATTTATACTTAAGTCTCTAGGGTTGAAATCCTCGTAAAATGGTCCAATCCATTTCATTAATTATTTTCTTCTTAAATTGAATTTGAATAATTATGTAACAGAACAAATCTATCCGATTGTGACATGTTATACCATTATTCCTATTATATTATCAGTTCATAGTATATTGAGATTCAACTTAACATATTGTATTTTGTATAATACAACTAATTCAAAATTTTGATATTTTCTTTGTCCTATTTAAAAATACAAAATGAATTTTGCATGAGAATTAAAGAATGTGTATAATGAATAAAGAAATATTAAAAATTTCTATTTTGAGATTCAATTTTTTCAAATAAAACAGCAAAATGAGATTTTTGTTTCTTTCATTTCAAATGAAACGAAGAAGAAAGTATATTTATAAGAGAAGATTAAATTGTAAAGTCAGATAGCTTTATAATGCATAATGCATGAATGAAGTTTAGATTTCGATTCTTTTTATATAGGAGTGTATTATTATTATTATTATTATTATTATTATTATTATTATTATTATTATTATTATTATTATTATTATTATTATTATTATTATTATTATAAGAGGGTAAGTTGAGCCGTTGACCATTGAACAAATATATGGAAGCCAAGCCATCCATATTTGTCAAAGTCGTTATCAAAGAGGCATATTATTTTTAATTTTTAATTTTTTTTTAAAAAAAAAAGTACAAATAAGGCCCAGAGAATCAGACAAAGAAAAACCATCGACTCATTTTAGGACGGCGGTAGTATTATACGTACTCCCTCCGTCCCATTAATAACTTTACTTTTTGTCAAAACGGGTGTCCCAAAATAGAAAGTGTGAAATATGTAAGTGGAGGAGGGAGTATACTCTAATATAATACACTACTTTATTGAAGCATTACATATTCTATGCTAAACAGGAAGGGGTAAGGAAAGATTTATACTCAAGTCTCTAGGGTTGAAATCCTCGTAAAATGGTCCGACCCATTTCATTAATTATCTACTTCTTGAACTCTTTGGCCCACATTTGTTTAACTACTTAGCAGCCCAAAATAAATTATTTAAATAATTAATATAGAAACTACCATAAATTAATTTTAGAATTATTAAAATTCTCCCAATTTATCTTCCCAAATTATTCGTTTCTATCTTTCCTTATTTCATTTCCTATTATCAAGGCTATAAATCCTCCCTAGATTATCTCCTAACATTCTGTTTTTTTTTTTAATAAAATTTTAAAAGTTAAATTGATGGATGATTTTGATTGGTGGAAGAGGAAAAGATTGGCCAATGTTGTTTTGACACTTGGAGTTTTCTATGAGCTCCAAAAAGTTTTGCTATTATATATTATAGATTACAAGAGTAATTATAGTTTTATACCTTTAAGTAAAGGATGGTTTAAGATAAAATTATTTAATAAAATATGAGTCTTTTTATTAATTTAAAAAAATATGAAAAATGTGAAAAAAAAATACTATTATACCTAGGTATAAAAGTATATTTTTACTCTTAAACCTTTGGTATAAGAGCGATGGGGGAGGGATATATGTGAGCGTGGTTTTATGTGTAATTTTGTATTTCGCTTGGTATTTTATAACTTTAATGTCTCGCCCAGGGGCCCTAGGGTCCTCAACCCAAACTTATTTTATTTTTCGTCCGTCTCACGTGAGTGGAGATTATTCAAAATGATAAAGTTTTTACACTATTTCTATTACCCATTCTCTCTACTACTTTACTTTTATACTCACAATAGCAATTAACTTACTATTTCTCCCACTAATTCTCTCTCCTATTTTATTTTTCATACTCACAAATACCTCTCCATCTAGGTCTCTCTCCTAGGTTTCCTTATTTCGTGTGCCCAATTTTTTATCTCAACTCACGTGGGATGGAGGGAGTATATTTTTTTTATCTCAAACATTTGAAACTTTTTCCTTAAAAATATTTATTTCTAAATGATTTTTAATCAATTTTTTTTTTTTACAATTCATTATGTATGTACAAACTTAAATATTTAAATGTGAATAACAATTTTTTATGTATATAAATTTGTGCTACTAAACCTGATATTTTAAAAATAATTTTTAAATTTAAAATAATCATTTATTTTGAGACGTCGAGAATAGATCAATAACAGATTTGAACCACTCTCTTAAAAATAGACAATCTACCGATTTGGGATAGATCAAAGTACTGTAGTTTACCTCGTTTTTTATTGTTGATGTTGTTCTTTCGTAAATTGATCATCCATTTAACCGTTAAAAATTGCTATGTGGCATGCCAAGTCATTAAAATGCTGAAAATTTTAGAATATAGGATGAGCTGTAAGTATTAAGGGGTTAAAGTATATAGTTTTAAATTATAAACCATTTAAAATAGCTTTTTAATATATTTTAAAAATAATTTTTCTTTTAGAGAATAAAAATGTTTTTTTAGCAAGCAAAAAATAAAAATACTATTTTCATTTAAAAAATTATTATTATTGCTTAAAAATATAATTTTTTATTAATTATTCATTATGCTATAATTATATAATTTGTTTTCACAAAATTTACATCATTAAAATTTCTCCATAGTTTTTTTTTTATTTATCAAGTCTATATTTTTTATCTCTCCCTTTTAATTAGAATTTAAAATTATTATACTCCCTCAGTCCCACTTCAAGGTTCCTACTTTCCCTTTTGGTCCGTCCCACTTCATGGTTTCCTCCCATAAATGACAAGTTTTGAATATATTTATACCCTTATAATTTAATATATTTATAAAAAAAATCATTCATTATACCCTTATAAAGTTAACATGTTTACAAAAAAATATCAATCATTAACTACTATTTTCTACCCCACATTTAATTTTTATATTCTCTCTTCTCTAATCTTCAACCCACTTTAAAAAAACTAATCATTAACTACTATTCCCTACACCACATTTAACTTTTACATTCTCTCTCCTCTAATCTTCTACCCACTTACAATTCTTTATTCATTTTTTAAAAATTTTCTTAAGAAGCGTGAAATCCCACCCAAAGAACCTTGATCTGAAATGGAGGGAGTAATAAATTATTTGAAATCATTCATTATTATCAGACTAATTCTTTAAGTCTATCTTTGCAACCACCATCTCACTACCACCTCCATCACCTCACTACCATCTCCATCACCACCATCATCATAATCATAACAAAACACTAACACCAATATCTGATTTTTCAATAGATCAACAAAGAAACCAACAAACACATTTCATTGTCACATCCATCGGCACACAAAATCGAAATCAAATTCAAAATCAAATTCTCCAACTCAAAAAATCACAATTTCTTTGAAAATACAGATATGAGTTTAAAATCAAATTCAAAGCCCAGAAAAAATTACACAATTAATCAAAGCCCATTTCTTAAACCAAAAGATCCATAATTTTCATCATAATTACACAATCTGTTGGTACAAAATCCATAAAATATTCATTGCACAAACACATAAACAAATCTCAAATTAAATACATAAAAAGGAAATTTTCAGATCCGGACTAGAATAAAAAGCAAAAGGTGGTACTTAGACCAACTTCTGTTTCCGTTCAGATATGGACGAGGTGGTCGCCGGAAGAAAAGTATAGGTTTGTCGGAGCAGTCACGGGAGGGACATACACTGTGTTGCTACAGCCAAATCAGCCAAATTTGACCGAATTGTGAAGGATCTGGCCGAAAGACGAACATTCTAGTCAAAATTAACGCGGAAAAGACAATGTGCTAGAGAGAGTCGGAGGGCGAAGTAGAAGCGTCGTCGCCGACGTCGATTTAGCTTGACGAAGATGATGGTCGAGAATATCATATCCGATTAAGAGAGAGTGGGAGACATCATATCTGGTGAGGTGGAGCAGTGGGTACGTCGACGTAGGATGGCCGAAATGTAGGCCACCGGAGAAGAAAGAGGATGGAGGGGTTGGGGTTAGGGTTTGGAGATAATGAGATTAACTATGAGTGTGTGTGAGTGTGTGTTTTTTCTTAGAGAGAGAAAAATGAGATAAAATAAATTTGTGGAGAGGGAGTTAGACTTTATATAGGGGGCATTTTCGTTATTTATAAATTTCTTTAAAAATGGGATTTTAAAATGTGTAAGGGTATTATTTATATTTTTTGCTCTAAAGTTATATTTTGTACACTTTAACCCCTTAATACTTTAATCTCAACTTATTTTTTAAAATTTTAATGCCAACTCAGCATTTTAATAACTTGACAGGGCACATGATAATTTTTAACGGTCAAATGGATGGTTAACTGACTGAATGACGACATCAATAACAAAAAACGAGGTAGAGGGGGAAAACGAAAAATAAATACATTTATAACGAAAATGAAAAAGTGACTATAGGTTACGGACGAAATAGGTACTTAACTCTCTATATATAGATTCTATACAAATTTTTTCTTACCAATTAAAATTTTATTATATATATTTTTTATAAAAATATTTTTAAAAAATGAGAAGAAATCAAACGTTAAATAATCAAGACAGTAATATTTGTCATAAAATTGGGGATTTGTGATATGTACCAATTGTAATAGTATAGCAATCAGATTTTTATCTACAAAAATATTTAACTTTTGTATTAATAAAAAATATAACTCATTTTTTATATTTCTAGTTGAATATAACTCATACTATAAAATTTAATTCATATTAATATAAAATATAAATAATCAATTATAAAATTTCAAGAGAATTTGATCCGAATGATTTTGTTTGGGATAAATCATTTTTTCTTAAATTTCTAATTAATTCGAAATAACTAGAAAATTTTATGCATTAGAATATATTATTTAATATTGCATGCAGACAATATATAAATATTGCATGCAATATTATATTCACTCGTAAATATAATAATTTATGAAGTATTATATAAATAATACAAATTTATTTTTAAAAAGAGTTGGTCTTATAAAAAACTAATTTTTTCTTAAGATAAGAAAAAACGTGTTTTCAAAATAAACGGTGACAATTTTGTAATTACTGGCAACCATGTTCAAAATAAACGGTGGCATTTTTGTAATTACTGGCAACAATGATAAATGCCAGTGTTAATATTACAAATGACCAGTGATTTCATACTGACATTTTATAAACATGAAACTGGCACTTTTTACACGGACACTTTTAAATACATGAACTGACACTCTTCACACTGGCACTCTGTTACACTAACACTGGCACTTTGTTACACTAATATTTTTGCTGGCTCTCAAAAATACAAGCACTGGCATTCAAAAATACATGGACTGGCATTTGAAAACACATTTACTGGCACTCAAAAATGCATATACTGGCACTCAAAAACACAGATAATTATTTTTGCTGATATTCAAAAAAACATGAACTGGCATTCAAAAAAACATGGACTGACATTCAAAATTACAAGAACTGACATTCAAAAAATACATTGACACTCTATTATACACTAACTGGCACTCCAAAATTCATGGACTGGCACTCCAAAATACATACACTGGCATCTAATTACCCAGTCCACCAATGCATCAAATTCTCAAACTGGCACTCAAAACACATAAACTGGTAGTCAAAAACAAACAAACTGGCATTACTTTACACTAGACCAGCACATCAAATACCAAGCATCCAACAGATTCCCAGTAACAAAACTACGCATTCCCTAGTTTATCAAAACTACCCAACAAAAAAATTTCCAAGTGTGTGTAGGTGTGTTGAACGGACTTGGATCTGGAACAGAGGAGAAATTGTCGACGGTTGAAGAGAGGGAGAGAATCGGTGATGCAGCGGCTGTTGTTGAGGAGTAAGGTCGTCGCCGGAGAAGGGGAACGGTGGGGAAGGCGATTCTGGTTTAGTGTTGAGTTGCCGGCGAATGGATTGGTGAGGAAGACGATTAGGGAGAGGACGATTGGTGACTTGGGTCGTTGATTGGATATAAGTCTGGAAGCTTGGTGATGGGCGATTGTAGAGAAGGGATTGGGGCGTTGTTTCGATGCACAGAGAAATGGTGATTGAGGTCGCCGGTGAATTGAGGTCGCCAGTAAATGGATTTTTGAGAGAGAGAGAGCTTGGTGAGGAAGACGGAGAGAATGGAGAGAAGAGAATTCTGTTTACGTTTAGAGAGAGAGAGAAAGAATACGTTTAGAGAGAGAGAGAGAGGTGAGAGCGGGTTCTTAAAACACGTTTTTTGTTAACATAACAAAAAAATTGCGTTTTTTATAAGTTTTTGACTTTTAAAAATTATAATCCGTTTTAGAAATTATCTCTCCCGAAATTCTAAGCAATCGAATTTCATCATCATCAGAGCTGACCTGACCCACTACATGAACTGACCAAAGAACCCACCACTGACCACACAACAAATACACAAGTCGAAAACTATCTTTTGCAAGTTGCCAATTACTTGAATTAAGCCACTCTCTCATAAGAAAATTCAAACTATTATTATGGCAGCGTTATCTTTGTATCCATATCCTTCTCTCCTCAACACATCAAGCTTTGTGTCAGTAAAATTAGCCAGCACTGACAATTATTCAAGGTGGGAATCCCAAATTCTTTGCCTAATTGAGAGCCAAGAATTGGTGGGGTTCATTGATGGATCAATCCGTACACCCGTTAATAGCCGCGACGGTGAGTTGTCGACGGCGGCGACGGCGGTTAATGGGAATTACTATCAAATGTGGAAGAGGTCTGATAGGCTTGTGAAAGGATGGATTTTGGGTTCTTTACATGAACATGTTCTTGATATTGTGATGGGGTTGCCTACTGCTAGAGATGTTTGGTCAAAATTGGAGTCAACTCTTGGTCCGGATTCTCAAGGTATTTATTTTATTTTATTTTTTGATGATTTATAAATCTAGTTTCTTGAAATTATTATAGGGTGAGGAAATAAATAATCTGAATTTTGTTGCCAAAAATTAGGAAAAAAAAAAGTTATAAAGGCCTCTTTGAATTGATATGATTAACTTTGACCAAAGACTTATGAAAATTTAATTATTAAATATTATTATGATGATAATTAATTAAAGGATGATGATGATTTGATTTGGTTGTTTGTTGGTCAGTAAATGTGGAAGATGAAGGTGCAATAGCAGTAGCAAGGCAGGAGGGTAGTAATTTTAAATTTTACCCATATCCATTTAAGCTTAATGTGGCAAACTTCGTCTCCATCAAGCTTACAAATAACAACTACCTGGCATGGTCTACACAGATATTTTCACTACTTGATATTCAAGCTTTGATGAGTTTCATTACAGAACCTGCCCCATCTAAATACTACGAGAGACACCCTGATGAAGATGGACAAATTATCAGTGAGGAATACAAGCGGTGGAGAGAAACCGATTTACTTGTTAAAGGATGGATTTTAGGTTCTATAAGTGAGGAAGCCATTCCAATGGTGCTTTCAAGTACCGATAGTTCTAGGGATATTATGGGAAAGCTTGAAGAAACATTTGTTCCCGATATTAAGAGTCATATTATATTTCCAAAGATGATAGCGTCACCGCCCATTGAGGGAGGTATGGATCTTTCTTCAAATTTAATCTTATATAATAGTCTTGTTCATGTTTACGCTTGCAGCATTAGTAGTTTGAAAGTTTTTAAGTGTAAATATTTACTCGTCCGTCTCAAAAAAAAAAAGAGGTTTTAGGATTCGAAATACACGTCTTAACTATCCTAATAACTAGATTTCCATTTTGTTGGATTTCATTTGTTAATGTGAAAGAGCTTATTTGTTGAAATTCTATGAGATAACGTCTTAGGCTAACTTTGATAGGAAGCTAACCATTGGGGGGGGGGGGATTTAATTCTCTCGCTCTTTAGATGTTCATGTAAATATCATTATTCAAATGTAAATACTTTTGTTCGAAAATATAATACATTGTGAACAAAACTAACATTTTAAAAAAATAAACCGAAAAAGAAGAAGAAGCTCAGCTGCTGAAAAAAATCCCCGCCAATTGGTGAGCAAGCAAGCAAGGAGGTACTGGCCAGATGGACTGGTTGTAATAACAGGCTCGGTGCCTTTCCTCTGAAGTTGGGCAACTTACGATATCACTGCACTTGCTTAAGATTTAAAACATGTACTCCCTTCGTCCCTAAATGAATGTCGATTTTTCTTTTCAAATTTGCTCGTTCAAGAGCAAATTTGATTTTTTTTTCAACATTCGTTTAGGGGCAGAGGGAGTATTATCATGCAACTACAATAATACACCCAAATAAAAGACTACAGGTGGAGCCAAAAAGAGGGAGTGGTTATTCTTGTGATTATGTTGTCCCTGTTTGGATTATATTTCCTTTTTAATGGATTTTTGTAATGACTTCATGCAGTGGCGAATCCCGGATTTCATTGGAAGGGGGTGAACATTGCAAAAAAAAATGTTTTAAATGGTAAAAATGTTCTTTATCTAGATTTAAAAGGGTAAAAATGACGTAGCTCCAAAATCAGTAGGGTGAAAAGGTAAGACAGAGATATATAGAAAAGAAGGATAAAAGAACGATTTAAAGAGAGAGAAAGCGAAAACCAGATGAAGAACCAAGAGAGAAAATCAACCATGTATCCAAATAGGGCTATTGTATACATTAAACAAAGCACCAATTATATTACTTTTGTTCCACAACAGGTGATGCTATTATCCGCTACTTACCTTTATACAAGGCGGCACTTATGGGAGACTGGGAAACGGCCAAAGAAATAATGGACGGAGATATAGACACTGCAACGACAATTATCGCAAGAAACCAAGAGGCAGTAATCCATTTGGCCGGAGGTACAGGAAAAGCTGTCCGTTTCCTCGAAAAACTTGTGGAATATTTGCCAATGGAAGCTCTCACTTTAAGGAATGGCTATGGAGATACAGCTTTATGTATAGCTGCATCGATTGGGAACACTGAAGGTGCAAAAATCTTGATACGGAAGAATCCGTCTCTACTGCATATTAGGAATGGTAGTCATCGTTTGCCACTTCAATTGGCTGCTCAATGTGGACAAAGGGAGACACTTTTGTACTTGCAAACCGTTAGTTGTGATAACGACTATGCTGGACAAGATGGTGCTAACCTTTTGTCTTCACTAGTTACAGTTGGATATTTCGGTTAGTTCAACTCTCATCTTTACTACTCCCTCCTCCCCAAAATAACTGTCGTATCCTGACGTTTTGGTCAACTTGATTGAAGTTTGACCAACATTTTATGAAAAAGTATTTGTCTTCATAAAATTTTAGAAATAATTATTAATAGTGTTTCTACTTTCTACTGGTGCACCAATAACCATTTTTAAAATTGCATGAAGATAATTATTTTTTCTTAACTTCTTGGTTAAAGTTCAACCAAGTCGACCAAAAAAGTCAAGTTGCTACATTTATTTTGGGACGAAGGGAGTAAAATAATTGCAAATTTTCCTATAGCATACGAGCGGGATCTTCTATACAACTTTTGTGTACGACAAGGAATCCAATGAATTATTGTCATATTAATGATGTATAACCGTTGAATTAACAGTGGTATACAATGTGGTAAACAAAAGTGGTACATGAGATTTGGTTTCATAGTATACTTGCAATTTTTCTTTGAATAGAAGCAAATTTAAGGCGTATTAAGCTAGAAGATGAATCTGATTGTTGTACAGATATTGCATTGGACTTGATCAGAGACTATCCACATGTGGCAAGATTGGAAACGGGTCAAGGTTTTTCACCTCCTTTGAACGAGATTGCTTCACAGGGATTTCTCTTCCGAAGTGGATATCACCTCAACTTCTTTCAAAGCTTCATCTATACATGTTAGTTTCTTGAGAAACTTTATCTTAAATTCGAGCTTTTGAAAATTGAAAATTTCTCTCTATATATACATATATATGTATATATACCCACACATACACACATATAGCACTTCCCTAAGGTTTAAGTTTTTTGAAAATTTAGTTTTCTTCCTCTGTTTTAACCTTTTGTTGTTTAAGGTATTCCTGTGAAATCTGAGAAATATTTGGATGGTCCGAATTTCGGTGGCTTTGATGTTGAAAACCCTGCTTATGATAACTATCAAGAGATGAGGCATAACAACAGGGGCCATTCGGTAAAAGGTGAACTCTATATTTCTGGCTTTTCATGAATCGCTTTCTGTTAATCCTGTATTCAGATAAATAGTACGGAATATGCCAAGGGAAAGATAAATCAGAAAAAAAAAAAAAAAGATAAATTAGCAGGAATCTAAAGTAACTTAAATTAACCGTTAAAATAAGGGTAATATATAGGGTATATATGTATATATACATACATATATATATTTTCTCGGATCTCTTATATGAAAAAATCACTCTTTAGTCCTTACCGTCTTCTTCAACATAAAGCCATACAGAAACTAGACTATTTTCTCGGATCTCGTATATGAAAAAATCATACCCGCAAATATATTTCTTTGTTAATTAACTAACTAATGTGCAATATTTTTGTACAGTTTGTGAGAAATTAACCTACATGCTTTGGGATGGCATAGAAATATTGGGTAAGTAATTTTTATTTATTTATTAATATAGCCCCATGAGTGGAAATTTTCCATCGTTTACTTTGCAATGAAAGCTTTCTCATCTCATTTTGCGTTTTATAGTACCATCGGTCAAGAAACTTCGACAAAAGAAATCAACTCATCATCAAGCTGTTCAACTCGTTAGATGGCTATGTGAAGGTATAAGATCAACAAATAATGCCGGTGCTATTGTTTGGCGGACCACTAGAGCCGTCACAAACGCAGCAAGTCAAGGAATATTTGAGGTTGTCGAAGAGATTGTCAACATATTTCCTATTGCTGTTTGGTCTCGTGATGATAATGGTCATGATATAGCTGAATTAGCGGTTTTAAATCGCTGTGAAAATGTTTTCAACTTGCTATATCAGATGAGCGGGTATCGACAACATATTGTTTTACAAAGAAATGAGTCGAGAAATAGTATATTGCATTTGGCGGGACGATTGGCACCTATGCACAAACTCAACCTTGTTTCGGGTGCAGCATTGCAGATGCAACGTGAGTTGCAATGGTTTCAGGTAAGATTACAAGCTAATTAGTTAAATTTTTCTTTTCACATTGGGTGCAGGTGCACTCAATAATCCACATTTAATAGAAAAAATATTTTCTTGAATATATATTCACGTTTTTTTAGATATCTATACATAAAGTGCTGTTATCGAAAGTATTTCGAAAATTGAAATAATTTCAAAATAAAATAATTTTTTGAAAATGGAAAATCAGAAAACAAGAAGAAGATGAAGAGACGGAAAAAGATAACTGGAAAAATTAACGGAATAGAATTAACATAACTAAGTCAAGTCTTGTGAAAACACAATTTCCGTAAGAAGAATTTGCCTCGCACTGGTGCTAACGATTGAAACGACAATCCTTTCGTAAGATGAAACGACTTTTCGAATCCTGATGGAAGCACTTCAAATCAGGAAACCTACGAACTAACGATGTTCGGAATTTCTGAACTTGGAGGGAGGAGAATGCAACAATATACTTTCAACTAACTGAATTCTCTAATACTTGATTGCTTGAATGATTTGGATGATGTAAACTGACATTCTGGGGGTCTATTTATAGTTTTCGAAG
This sequence comes from Adenophora triphylla var. japonica, assembly GCA_022495995.1. Classification (NCBI taxonomy): domain Eukaryota; kingdom Viridiplantae; phylum Streptophyta; class Magnoliopsida; order Asterales; family Campanulaceae; genus Adenophora; species Adenophora triphylla. The sequence goes on along the minus strand of JAFEMH010006324.1, from coordinate 78,635 downwards.
AGTCACGGGTACCTGTTGGGTAATAGGCATAATTTGATTTGGGTGTATCTGGGCCGTCCGATCGCACCTGATTGATGAACCAGATTTAGCGAACTGACGTTCTTGACTAAGTGTAGACTCATGTCTACTGGAGTCTTAGCCGGTGGACTGTCAATGACATTAAATTTCCGAAAAACATTTTCAAGATAATGGGACTGTGATAGGATTATTCCTTCTGATGTTCTAGAAATCTTTAGTCTTAATATAACATCAGCTAATCTCATATCCTTCATGTCAAAGTTTTTCTTTAACATGACCTTAGTATTAATGATCAATTCACGAGTACTTTCCATTATCAATATGTCGTCTACATAAGGACAGACTACAACAACAACAACAACAACAAAGCTTTAGTCCCAAAATAATTTGGGGTCGGCTAACATGAATCCTCATATGTCATCGTGTAAAAAGGTTGTTGGAAAAAAAAATAAAAAATAACAAAAAATAAAAATAATAATAATAAAAATAAATAATAATAACAATAAAAAATAAAAAATAAAATAAAAATAAAATAAAATAAAATAAAATTATAATAATAATAAAATTAATTAAAAAAATAAATAATAAAAAAAAATTAACCCCCACATGAATTTTTGCCCTCGCTCAAACCTCTTAAACACCATACTTTCATCCACTCCAAGTAAACTCATATCATTTTCAATCACTTTAATCCAAGTTTGTTTGGGTCTTCCCTACCCCTCGCCATTTTATCATTTCTCCATTTGTTAGGCCTCTGCTAGGTGCATCGCTCGGTCTCCTTCTCACATGTCCAAACCACCTTAGACGATTTTTCCTCATTTTATCCTCAATGGGCGCAACTCCTACTTTACCTCTGATCACCTCATTCCCCAATTGATCCTTTCTTGTATGACCGCACATCTATCGAAGCATACACATCTCCGCCACCTTCATCTTATGCACGTGACACTGTTTCACGGCCCAACATTCGGTGTCGTAAAGCAATCCGGCCTAATTGTCGTGCGGTAGAATTTTCCCTTTAATCTATTGGGCATGCCGCGAACACATAGAAACCCTGTGGCACTCTTCCACTTCAACCAACCTGCTTTAATCCTATGAGCCACATCTCCATCTAATTCTCCATCCTTTTGGATAATGGATCCTAGATAGCGAAAAAACTCAGATGCTTGTACAATATTTCCATCAAATGTGATCGCCCCTGCCTCCCTACTTCAACTCTGCTAAACTTACACTCCAAATATTCAGTCTTGTTTCTGCTTAGTCGAAAACCTCGAGATTCCAAAGTGTGTCTCCACAACTCCAATTTACTTTCAACACCCTCTCTTGTCTCATCAATCAGCACAATATCATCTGCGAACAACATATACCTTGGTATATCATCTTGGACTGACCTCGTCAATTCGTCCATTATCAAAGCAAAAAGAAAGGGGCTAAGTGCGGAACCTTGATGCACTCCAATCTTTATAGGGAGCTCTTCAGTCTTCCCAACACTAGTCTGTACACAAGTACTAATTCCATTATACATGTCCTTGATAATATCAATATATTTCTTTGAAACACCCTTCTTTGCTAATGCCCACCAAAGTACCTCTCTTGGCACTTTACATACGCCTTCTCCAAATCAATGAAAATCATATGCAAATCTTTCTTTTGATCCCGATATTTCTCCATGGTTTGTCTCATAAGATATATTGCCTCCATAGTCGATCTTCCCGGCATAAACCCAAATTGGTTATCCAAAATATCCACAATTTTTCTCAGCCTTTGTGCAATCACTCTTTCCTAAAGTTTCATAGTATGACTCATTAGTTTGATCCCCCGATAGTTGGCACAATATTGGACATCACCTTTGTTCTTATACAAAGGGATCAGAGTACTCTTCCGCCACTCCAATGGCATTGTGTTAATTCTCTATATCTTGTTAAATAGCGTTATTAACCAATCTATTCCCCTCTCCCCGAAACATCTCCAAACCTCAATTGGTATACCATCCGGTCCTACTGCTTTCTTCACTCTCATCTTTTTCATTGCCATTTCCACTTCACTCTTTTGAATTCTCCGCATAAAATCTCTATTAACCATACTCAGAGAGATATTTAAATCTCCAATATCCTGCTCTTGACCGCCATTAAATAAGGTATCAAAGTACGAACTCCATCTATCTTTTATCTCTTTATCCCCGATTAGAACTCTTTGGTCTACATCCTTCACACATTTAACCGTCCCAATATCTCGTGTCCTCTTATCCCTCATACGAGCGAGTCTGTAGATGTTCTTTTCGCCTTCTTTTGTATCCAACTTATCATAAAGTTTCTGATTCACCTTTGCTCTTGCGTCTCTTACTGCTTTCTTAGCATCTCTTCTAGCTTCCTTATACTTCTCATAGTTCTCGTCGCTCCTACATTTTCCCAATAATTTGTAGCATTCTCGCTTGCCCTTTATTGCTTTTTTACTTCCTCGTTCCACCATGATGTGTCCTTACTTGGTGGCCCGTTTCCTCTAGATTCTCCAAGGACTTCTTTCGCCACCTCCTTTATGGTATGTTCCATCTTAGTCCAAGTCGAATCTATATCCATATCCTCCAGATTATCCGACCAAATACCGGTATCAACCATCTTAGCTACAAATTTCTGTTGATTCTCCCCTTGAAGTCTCCACCACTTGATTCTAGGGTCTACCTGTGGTTTTCTCTTCCTCGAAATTCTCTTACTTCGAAAATCAAGTACCACCAATCTATGTTGAGTTGCTGTGCTCACCTGGAATAACCTTGCAATCTGTATAACTCTTTCTACAAGCATTTCTTACTAAGAAGAAGTCAATCTGACTCGCATTACCTCCACTCCTATAGGACACCAAGTGAGATTCTCTCTTCTTGAACCAAGTGTTCATTATACTCAAGTCATATGCCAACGCAAAGTCCAGGATACTATTTCCTGCTTCATTCCTCTCCCCAAGACCAAAACCTCCATGTATGCTCTCAAAGCCATGTCAACTAGACCCCATATGCCCGTTCAGATCACCACCAATCACTAATTTCTCACCACTAGGTACTCGTTGCACTACCTCCTCCAAATCTTCCCAGAACACTTGTTTAATAGATGCATCCAACCCTACTTGTGGCGCATAGGCGGAAATAATAGTTATAATCTTATCACGTATCACCAGTTTAATGCCCATAATTCGATCACTCTTCCTGTACACTTCCACCACATCATTAATATACTCTTTATCAATAATGATACCCACTCCATTTCTACCCTTATCCTTTCCTGAGTACCAAAGCTTAAAACCCCAAGGCGATATTTCTTTTGCTTTCTCTCCAACTCACTTAGTTTCCTGTAGACACATTATGTGAATCTTCCTCCTCCTCATAACTTCCACCACCTCTGCTGATCTCCCTGTCAAGGATCCAATGTTCCAAGTTCCAAAGCGCATCCCACTACCCTTACACCTACCATGGACTAGCTTCTTTACCCGCAGTCGTTCGCAATGCGGGAACCCTTGCATATTTGACACCACCCTCGGGCGAAGAGATGGCGCGTCGCTTCCGGGCGACGACCTAGCAACCTTTGCATACTCATCACTACACCCAGGTCTTTGAAAGTGTAGCGCGTCGCTGCTGAGGAAACGCCCCAACGATATTCATATTTAGATTCATGTCATGATAATGTGACAAAATTTTTACGCTGTTCATTTATCTTGAATTCATTTGACAACATTGTATACACAATTGTCACATTCATTTATCTTGAATTCATTTGAAAACATTGTTCGGTCAAACTTCTCATGCCATTGTGTAGGTGCTTGTTTTAGTCCGTACAATGACTTTACAAGTTTACATACCTTTTGCTCTTTTCCAGGAGCAACAAACCCTTCAGGTTGTTCCATGTAAATCTCTTTATCTAGCTCTCCATTCAAGAAAGCTGTTTCACGTCCATTTGATGTATCTCAAGGTTATGCACTGCAGCAATAGCAATGAGAACACGAATGGAGGTGATCCTCGTAATAGGGGAATATGTATCGAAGAAATCATGTATCTCCTTTTGTTTAAACCCTTTGGCTACCAATCGAGCTTTAAACTTATCAATAGATCCATCAGCCTTATACTTCCTTTTAAGGATCCATTTGCAACCCAACGGTTTGCATCCTTTAGGAAGATCAACCAACTCCCAAGTATGATTGTTCATAATGGACTCTATTTCACTGTTAATAATTTCTTTTCAGAACGGAGCATCCAGACTGGATAATGCTTGTTTAACAGTTGCAGGTTCGTTTTCTAACATGAAAGAAAGAAAATCATGACCAAAAGATTTTTCAACTCTTGACCTCTTACTGCGTCTGGGTCCTTCTTCTTCTACTACTTCTTTATCTTGTGAAGAACCATTCGCAGTTTCATAAGTTCTCTTGTTATAACTTATTTCTTTCCGTTTCTTAGAAGGAAATATATTTTCAAAGAATATAACATTTCTTGATTCTATCGCCATTCCTTCATTCATATCAGGAATGTCTGATTTGTGCACTATAAATCGATATGCACTACTATTGTTTGCATATCCAATAAGGATAGAGTCAACCGTCTTGGGACCGATCTTTATTTGCTTTGGCTTAGGTACTTCAACCTTAGCTAGACACCCCCACACATTAAGGTATTTATAACACGGCTTACGATTATGCCATAATTCGTAAGGAATCTTATCAATTCCTTTCTTGGATATCTTATTAAGAATGTAGTTGGACGTGAGTATGGCTTCCCTCCACAAGTTATCGGGTAAGCCTGAACTGATTAACAGTGCATTCATCATCTCCTTAAGAGTACAATTCTTGCGTTCAGCTACTCCGTTATACTGAGGTGTATATGGTGTTGTCTGAAATTACCTAGATCCGGCGTGCGCGGACCGGACATCTCGCTCGCGTTGGTCGGGAGGTGTCGCAGCGTTTGGAGGAGTCGCCACGCCGTTTTGATATAGCCCAAAACATTGAGAAAAGGCTTTGTTTTTGAAAAGGTTGTTGTGTGATGAGATTTTTGAGTTCGGAGGTCAGGTTACGCCTCGGGAAGAGAATAGCAGAGCTCACCCGAGTCGCCTCGTATACACGAGTCTTTCGATACCCCTCTTTCTTTAAAAGTTGTGTGTGGGTATGTGCTTTTAAAAATGCATTTTGAATAAGATGTCTACATTGTATGCTATGTATTGAAATAAATTGAAATAGTACCGGAAGGAGGCCTTACCAATGTTGGTTCGTGTCTATCTTTCGCTGGGGAATAGTGTTTGAGTGTGAATAATGTTCCTGGACAGACCGGGATGTGAATAGTGCTTCGGGACAGACTAAGATATGAATAGTGCTTCGGGACGAACCGGGATGTACCGGTGTCTGCGGACAGAGCTTCGGCGTGCCTCGGGGTTGCTAGGTTGATTCGGGCAGATGTTCGGCGTGCCTCGGGATTGCTAGGTTGATTCGGGCAGAGGTTCGGCGTGCCTCGGGATTGCTAGGTTGATTCGGGCAGAGGTTCGGCGTGCCTCGGGATTGCTAGGTTGATTCGGGCAGAGGTTCGGCGTGCCTCGGGATTCTTCGGGATTGTCCGGCAGAGCCTCGGGATGGACCGACAGGGCTTCGGGAGCACCTCGGGGTGGCTCGGGAGCGTCTCGGGACGGCTCGGCAGGGCTCGAAAGGCCCCGAAAAGGACCGGGATTGCCTCGGAAGGACTTAGAGGGGAGCCTGAAGGCTGGGGGGAGAGAGGAGAGAAGGGAGGAGTGAAGAGAATGAGAGGGGGAGCCCTCTATTTATAAGCCCAAAAAAATTGCAAACATGTCCGCGCGGACACTTCTGCAGTTCTAATTTTTTGGTTTTCCCGGATTTAAGGGAATATTGTGGAATTTAAGAGGATTTTTTCCATGATTTTGTTTACTTGCAAAAGTGTCTGCGCGGACACTTCTACAGGCTGAAATTTTTTCGTAATTTTCAAAAAGTCCGTTTGTTTTATTTTATTTCGGAAGGATCCTACCTTGCTTTGGTATGTGGTTTTGGGGTTTTTGAAGGTTACGGGTCTTCGAGATCACGTTTGTGTAAGTCTGTGGTGCTTCCCGAGTGCTGGATGGGGAGCGATCCAGATTGGGGTACTTACACTGTCGTTTGATGAATAATGCCAGATTTCCAGCATAATCCTTCAAACGGAGTGGCATATTCTCCTCCTCTTATCGCTTCGAATCTTCTTAATCTTTACATTGAGTTGATTCTCAACTTCATTCTTATAAGTTTGGAAAGTCATTAGTGCTTCGTCTTTACTTCTCAAGAGATATATATAGCAATATTTAGTGCAATCGTCTATAAAAGTAATGAAATACTTTTTCTCACCTCGAGTTTGCACTAACTTTAGATCACAAACATCTATGTGAACTAACTCAAGAGGTGTCGTGTTTCTTGTCACCGAAGAAAATAATGACTTAGTCATTTTTGCTTCAACGCAAATTTCACACTTGTCAGTCGAATCGAATTTATTCATAGGAATTAATTATTGACTCACTAACTTCTTAATTGTGTTGTAAATCACGTGACCTAATCTATCATGCCATAAATTAAGACTATTCAACAGGTAGACATAAGAAACAAACTTTTCATTCTTCGCTTCAAAGCGGATAATATTTCTTACATTCATTTTGAACATGCCCTTTTCAAGGTACCCATTTCCAAGATACATATCATTCTTAGTACATACAAAGTTTTCTAAGTCAAACACAAGTCTAAATCCAGCCATGCTCAACAGCGATCCGGAAATCAGGTTCTTGCGAATGTCTGGAACATGCAACACATTCATGAGAGTTAGCTTTTTGCCCGAAGACATTTTCAGTATAACCTTTCCAAGTCCCATGACGTTGGAAGTGACACCGTTTCCCATACACACCTTCTCTCCACTGATAGGAGTGTATGATGAAAAGCAAAATCTATCTGCACATATGTGGCGGGTAGCTCCAGTGTTTATCCACCATTTATTACTGGTGTCTTCGAGATTTGCTAAGGTGGCTTCAAAGATTTCACACACCATTGCTTCTAAATCAAGCCCATTCAGCCTTTCAATAATGGTAACTTGATTTCTGGAGTTGGTCTCTTGAATCTTGTAGACCCGTTCCAATGAGTTCAACAATTCCTTGGCTGTCTCCACAAAACAGTACTCCTCGTATAGGGCTTTACTTAGCCCACTCAATATGTACATTTTACATATGAGATTTTCATAATTCCATGCCTTTATGGCTATCCGTCCTTGCGGATCTGAATCATCATCCCGATCGGGGGGATATCTTTTTCAACGAACATCTTCAAGCTGTGATTGGTTAAGAGGTACATCATCTTTTGTTGGCAGCTTTTGAAATCCACACCTCCGAACTTTGTTGTTTCCTTGCCAAGTGCTGGATAATTCTGAACCGGAGCGCGCTGGGTAGTTGCATCGGGGTTCAGGTTGGGAATAGCCCCAAAAGATTGGGATGACTCTTTTTCATTAGCCATTCTCAAGAGAACTTTTTGTTTAAAACCAAGAAAATTCTTCTTACGATTGTTATCGAAAGTATTTCGAATATTGAAATAATTTCAAAATAAAATAATTTCTTGAAAATGAAAAATCAGAAAACAAGAAGAAGATGAAGAGACGAAAAAAGATAGCTGGAAAAATTAACAGAATATAATTAACATAACAAAGTCGAGTCTTGTGAAAACACAATCTCCGTAAAAAGAATTTGCCCCGCACTGGTGCTAACGGTTGAAACGACAATCCTCTCGTAAGATGAAACGACTTTTCGAATCGTGATGGAAGCACTTCAAATCAGGAAACCTATGAACTAACGATGTTCGGAATTTCTGAACTTGGAGAGAGGAGAATGCAACAATATGCTTTCAACTAACTGAACTCTAATACTGAATTGCTTGAATGATTTGGATGATGTAAACTGACATTCAGGGGTCTATTTATAGTTTTCGAAGAGTCACAGGTACCTGTTGGGTAATAGGCATAATTTGATCCAGGTGAATCCGGGCCGTCCGATCGCACCTGATTGATGAACCAGATTCAGCGAGCTGGTCCGAACCTGTGCCAGTGGGTACATCCGTACTGATCCGCACCTGTACGTAGACGTGACCACGGTTAATTAACCGCGGTTAACCGGTTAATAACCGGCGGTTAACGAAGGTTAAAATCATTAACCGGACTTAACCGTTAACCGTTAAGTCACGGTTACGGTTGCGGTTAGCAGTTAATCCGGTTAACTTAACCAGTTAATAAACGGTTAATTTTTTTTATTTTTTTCAAGAATGTCGATTTTTATCTAAAGTTAAAAAAATAACTTTTTAATAGTTTTGAATAAAAAGTTAAGTTTTTAACACTTTTTTTGAAAAACGGTTAAATATTTAACGAGTTTACGTTAAATATGTAGCTAATATATGAACTGTTTTTTTTTTTTTTTTTTTTGGATAAATAAAACTATTTTAAATAGTTGTTAAGACTAATATTTTTTGCAAAAAGTTATAGAAAAATAGGTATGAATTTTTAAAGAAATGAAAACTTAACGGATTTAAAAGAAACGGAAGTATATAAAGAGAAAACTTAACTTTTTTGAATAACGGTTAGTGCAGTTAAGTTAACCGGTTAATTAACCGGCGGTTAACCGCCGGTTAACCGGAGTAAAAATTTCTTAACCTTTGTTAACCTCGGTTACACGGTTATCGGTTAGGCGGTTAAGGCGGTTAACGGTTTAGGCGGTTAAAATCCGGTTATTAACCTTACGGTTAGCCGGTTAACGCTTAACCTTGGACACGTCTACCTGTACGAAGGGTCACGGACCAACCAAATTCATGTACGGATCAAATCCGCGGACCGGACCCGAACCAGCCCTATACTCGTCCAAGCCGAGTCAATCCCATACCAAACCCGGTCCAACCCAATCTGACCGAACCATGCCACGAACTGAACCGTGCAAAGTGCGCCCTAAAACGTCCAATAAGCCCTTCGTGGTTGTGGAGTAATTTTGGGGTAGTCCAAAATTAGCATAATTGGGCCAATACTTGCATGGTTGGCTCAATGCTCCACTAGGTTGCATGGTAAGGAGGATACCACTTGATTGTTAGCTCCTTCCTTCAAGTGGATGAGTTAAAAAACCCTCTTACCTTTTGGTTTCTAGGCAATGTGGGATATGACATTCCATATTCACAAACTCTTCATATACCCATTTCAAATTACATACTTTGAGCATTAATTTTTTATTCACCACAAATTGGTTTTGAGAAAATAAATATATCACTTTAATCAACTCCAAATGTACATTGTAATTATGTAAGTTATTTTTCATTTACATAAAATGAAAATACATTTAATTTTGGTCAAATATTGGTCAAACCAATATTTCCAACAAGTGCACCCATTGAATAAGTAGCTTACTAGCTTGCCCAGCCTAGTGGATAAATGTGAGTTTTTAACCTTGAGGTCTTGGGTTTCAGTCCCACAGTTGTCAATTTTTCACAGTTTCATTGTGTCCAAGCATCGTTAAAAGGATTTCTACCGCAAGTTAATCTTAAATCTTAGCTGTTTATTATTGTAACAGGAAGTGGTGAAGTTGAAAGGTCAAAGCTATAGAGGAATGAAAAACTCGTCCGGAGAGAACCCGGAAATGATATTCACAAGAGAACACACGGAGTTGATGATATCAGGAGAGAAATGGATGAAAGACACTGCAAACTCGTGTACAATTGCAGCAGCACTCATAATCACCATTGTCTTTGCAGGTGCCATCAGTGTACCTGGCGGCAGTTTCCAAGATGATAGCAGCCGAGATAACGGCCTCCCCGTTTTCTTCAGAAGAAGGGCGTTTTGGATATTTGCCATTTCGGATTTATTCTCGCTGTTTACTTCCACAACTTCTTTGTTCATGTTCTTGTCCATCCTAACGGCCCGTTATGCAGAGGAGGATTTCCTCCACGCACTTCCCAAGAGGTTAATATTGGGATTGCTTACGCTTTTCCTCTCTATAGCATCAATGATTATTGCTTTCAGTGCCACGGTGTTTCTTGTTTTTGGTCAGAGTAAGGCTTGGACAATTATTCCGTTAGTTGTGTTATCTTTTCTTCCAATCACTTCGTTCGTCACCTTGCAATTCCCTCTCCTTATAGATGTTTATTCTTCGACATATGGTCGTGGTATTTTTAGCAAACAAAGGTATCAGTCATTCCATTAGCGAGCGGTTCTTCGCGTCGTAATATGTAATTATGTTATTTTATTTGAAAAATCTGAGATAATTGTATTAAGATTTGTTCAAAGATTGTGGATCTATGATGCAGTCGCAAGATTAAAAGAGTTGGAGATATGAGATTGCAAATCATGAATCTATTAAGATTTCATGTTTCATGTGATAGCAACATTACTCATTTTGTTAAATAAATACTAACCTCTATAATTCAACAACTTTTATTAATGTGTTCATAGCCACCTATACAACACTATGGCTATGGCTATGGCATTGCAACACCAACATCATATAGAATTTGGCCATACATATCTCACTTTGATATCTATATATCTATCACTGAAATTAATTTTAATTGAAGTATTTTTTTAGGGGGTGTTCTAAGCTAAGAAGAAGTTCCTCCCTTGAGTCATTAAATGCAACAATATTAAAATTTTGTTTAGAAGAGTTTTATGTGCTTGTGATCTTGCCCAATTTGAATGAAATCAGTCCACTTTCTGGCAAAACAAAAATAACCTTTACAATCTACCAAATAAGAAAGCGTGTGTCATCCAATGGTCCGAGTGGTATCTTGCCGGCCTCCCTTCGGGGAGGTCTAGGGTTCGATAGTGTTAATGCCTTGTAGCTGGAGCAGCCATTAATGCCTTGTAGGAGGGCTCGCTGGCTGTATAGGGCATATCCCGCGATTTACCTCCGCCAGCATATTGAGGGACGGTCCGTGCCTGTAATATATTGTTTGATTCCATGTTTTTTTTTTTTTTTTTTTTTACGTATGTTTGTAAAATGTTTCGCAAAATTTACTGACGAATTATATTTGAAATGAATCTATTAATATCTCTGGAGTCTTGAACCCTAAAATTGGCAGCCTGCTACACTCTCTCTCGCGCACACAGACAATTCTGCAGTGGCGACAACTGAACTCCACATCCTTTATATGCAATGGCGGAGAAGGCTTTCACTCTCCTTCAAACAGTAGCTACCGCCGGCGTCTTTTCCGCCGTCTCCTTCTGGTAATCTCTCTCTCTCTTTCTTCAATCTCCCATATCCCCTATTCAATCAACAATTCACAGTAACTCATGCTCTCCATTTGAAAAATTTCGTCTTCCTCAGGTACGGATTCATGTTTGGCAGAGAATCATCTCGCAAGGAGCTAACTGATCTCATTGATAGTCTTCGCCGTGGCAATCCTAATCCTCCTCCTCCTCCGCCCCATTCGTAATTTAGGTAGTTTACATTGTTTCCAAATTCCTCTAGATTAGTGTGCGTTTACGATTTCGTGTATGTGTGTTGGATTGGCATTTTTTGATGGAGGGTTGATCATATGATTATGCTCTTCTGTAATGGAGGGACGTTTTTATTTGCAAGCCAGTGATCAAAATTCCACAAATGTATGCAAGTTTGAATTGTTTGAATGGAAGTAATGGTGAGATTAATGCTTTTTACACTAGGACGGGGCATGTAATTGCCGAACGGTCCTGACTGTAATACTCCCTCCGCTCATAAAAACTGTCCCACTTTCCATATTTGTGTGTCCTTAGAAAGTTGCCCATTTCTTTAAAAAATAAAAAAAATTATAGAGTAATTTCAAGATGGAACAAGCTAATATTGTTTGTTCCACAAAAATCTTGACTTGTCAAATAGGATAGTTTTTCTTGGGATGGAGGGAGTATGTTTGAAAGATATTCAACTGGAGGGGGCTTGAGGAGGAGAAGGGAATTAGGTTATATTGTCTGTTATGTTGAAGAAGCAAGAACACCCTATGATAGTGGTGTTATGAGCATAAGTGGTTAACTCCAAACTTGTTATTCCAGTCCTTTAAGAATCTTCTTACTTTACCGGTACTTCCTTAGCCTTTTCATTTGCTGGGTTGCTTTTTGTTTTTGTTGGGGGTGGGGGGGGGGGTGTGTGTGTGTGGAGTTAACTTTCATTCATGATTGAAGTTCAATCAATTGTCTTTATAATTAACTATGGCACATGCAGGGCTTTGATGAGGATTGCAGTGTTATGTGGCCTGTTGTAACATGTGTCCTTGGTTCATGGAACTGAGTTAGATCTTAATGCTGGAGGTACTTCCACCCTGATTCAAAGCTCTATACTGGGCATTTATTGGCAATGTGCTAGCTAGGGCTTATTCATTTATCCTTGATGCAAATTGCTTACTTACTGTGACTTTTAATTCTGAGATATTTGGCACATTGATGAGAATATACATATCCTACTCGTATTATTGGGAAACAAAGGAGCTTTAAATGAGTTGGCAGCTGAAAGAAGCTATCATTTGTCTTTGAATGATTACTCAGTAGTCAATATGGTATTTTGATGTTTATTTTTAAGCCCTGGGAAAGCGTGAAATCTACTGTTTTAGTGTGAGGGATGACTCAACGAAAATATCTTAGGTACTAGTTGTATTGTGTTGTAACTACATCTATTTTTGTTGATTGAATATATCCGGCCTAATTATATACATGACTGGTTGCATATTTTTTCCTGTTTTGTTTGCCGAATATGAATAACACATGAAACTTGCTCTAGAAGTTCCGTGGCTGCTCTTTTTATTCACCTGATCTTTGTAATGGATAGGAGTGGGGCGGGGAGACCTTTAGAAATTGTTGTTTCATTGGATGGTGTAACAGATGATAACCTTTTTTTTAGCTACACTGCAAGTCTGCAACCAGTCATGACACAGTGAATACTGATTAGCAGTGTTTCAGTGGCTTCACTCAGATTAATGTAGTTGTACGTGTGTGTTCGTGTCCTCTCTCACTCGTGTCCTTTCTCCTTTTCGGGGGCAAGGATTATCTGTTTGGAGTTCTATACTCACATTTCTCCTCCAAATTCAGGAGGCTAGTTATTGGTTTGTCTTATGTTTCTATTTGAGCCTTTTGACCCGAAGGGGATGTCTTAGGGGAACCAACATGAGAGCATTAAAAATATGACTCAATTTTGATCATAAGACGCAAGCCATCTGCAATTTTTGATCATAAGACGCAAGCCATCTGCAATTTTTGAAGTCGAAAGTTGAAGTCTTCTCTGTTTCTGTCAGTATAATTCTTTTTATGAGCCATTGGCTTCAAGAAGTAACATTTGTGGTGAAGGATATCATTATATTCTTCAGTTAGACATTTTTCAAGGCTGAGTAATAATTGAAGAGTGAGTTGGTTGTAGCCTGTCCAAGTCTTGGACTACTCTCTCTCTTTCTCTAGGCAGGACACAGTAAAACAGGAATGGCTCCGATATCTCATGGTTCACTATAATCGTTTGAACAACAAGTAGATTGTTGCATAATTAGGTTCAATTGGGTACCCAATCTTGAAGCGCTCTAGGGGTTAATTTTTCTTGATTGTGGAAGAGGGTCTCATCCAACGTAATTTGCAATGATATACAAAACACAACCATTGTGATGATAATGAGTAGAATTCAATCAGACAAATGTCCTCTATACTCGTAAACTAATGAGTCAATATCAGCATCGTAAGCTGTATGATGATAACCATTCTATTTAAGATCTCTTTCCATTGTCGCTATGGAGGCATATACAATAATATCTATGTTCTTTTCATACGGAAATTTTTAAAAGCTCCGAGAAATAGCAACATATAATGCTATGTAATGTATAAAAACTTCATTTTTCTGCACTGTCTTCCCATCCAACTATCCTATAATCGACTAAATATTTACCATTATATATTATATGCACTGGCAATGTATCTTTACACCAAGGCAGCCTCACTAGATTTCTCACTCGTCTTCTCTTTGATGAATCGAACATAAAGGTCGGTCCTACTTGAGTCACTCTCCGAAAGTCTTGATCTACCACCTTCTGACATGCTCCTCACAAAGTCCACCAAGTTCCGCCAATTTTCCCCTTCGAACAATCTCTTGTTCAATCTTAGGTATGTAAATGCACTTAAGCCGTTTCCAGATTCTGATCTACTGGTAGTCAAAACCTGTGCATATGCCCCTCCATCATACCTCTCCAGTGCATTCTCTCCAGCTAGTTCTGTTCCAGCAGCTTTGGTTGCTATCTTTACTTGCCGCACTAACCCTTCCGGTGAGCAGTTTGCATGTGCTGGTTGTTCACCGTCTCTCATTTCCATGCAAGTGAAGTTCAATACAACTCCGTGTCGGCCAAACATTTGTGCTATTGGTAAGTAACCATCTTGATCTCTAGTATTGAAATATCCTGCGGTTAATTCAGCTGCGTGTGATCTTGTTTTGTAGTGCCAATGGATTCCCGCTACTTTTCCTGATAGTTTAGCACCTGTTCCTTGGAATATTCCTTCTGCAGCCTCTAGGATTCTTTCACCATGCTCTAATAGCTTTCTTGAATACCATTCAAGGAAGAACTGTCCATACTCTGTGTTCCATGTTCCATCTCTTTTGAAGAATCCAGTGTCTTCTGGATATTGATTATACTGACCGGAATCATGGGGCCCACTCTTTCCCCAGTCTTTCTTCCCTGTTGCTACTGCTGATGCTACAAGCGAAGCCTTCATGTACTGTTTCAGCATGATAGATTTTAGAAATAAATACTGAGGAATATACCTAACTAATTCTCGAGTGTTTACATTACTAGTAATTTTCTTTTTCTTAAATCAGTAATTAACAAATTCATTGTTTGAATTGGGAATTCCCGCTGTTGAAAATTGCAAATTTTGCTGCAAAAAGTTACCTTGTCGTAACATTGGAATTCTCCAATTCCTGGAAACCTCCAAGTTCCGTTGCTTTCTGGATAAGAAGGATATCTAAGCTCTCCACAAGGACCCATTCCCACTTGGATTTCCTGTGAGAGAAACAGAATTTGAGTTTCTGTAACTGAAAGAACATTTCACCTATTGTGAGAAACTGAAATCAATTGTCCATTATTGACGTGATGTTTTATGATTTTATCTTACCACAATGACATCCCCCAAATAGTTCCTGAATCTTTCATGGAAGCTTCTCATGTAGTCAGCATAAACTTGGATTGGTGTTCGTCCTCTAAGCACTGGCACTGAATCGCAGCCCAAAGAAAGGTATTCAGGATTCCTTCTGCCTTGTCTGTCTGTGTAGACAAGGTCAGGGTTATTGCTTATTTCTTCAAGCACCCATGGTGGTAGAGGAATGCTGAAATCCAGGACAAAATTGTTATAACAATGTCTTAACAGTGTTCAATTACGTCGAACTAAAATTTCAAAACGGAGTTTTTAGATTTGTTTTTGTTAAAGACCAAAAGTGTGTAGTTATCAAGGGAGAGACTGGAAAAATCCTTGTGTTCGAGTAACATAAAATGCTAATGGGACGGAGAGAGTATGTGAAACGAAGTATGACTGTATGGAAAATCATTAATTACCTGCAAGAGTCTCCAACATTCCCTCCACACTGGTGAAAAGACATAACAACTTGGAGCTTCAAGCCATGTTTTTGAACCATTTTCACAAGCTCTGCATATCCTTCCCAGTTGTACTTCAATGGTCCTTCTTTTTCTACCAAACCCCACCAGGCATCAACCATTACGCCTTCCACTCCTGCAGTCTTCAAGGCCATCAAGCTAGCGTTCATTGCTCGTGGCTTGTTCAAGTTTCCACCTATGGAGACTGTGTCAAGTGGTAACATCACAAAAACTGGTACCCTTGACTCGTTTTTGCTTTGATGAGCTTTTGATATGCTATGAAGCTTCTCTTTCTGCTCATAATTCCCTCCTTCCAAAGGAGATATCTGCACATTTGATAATTGAGCTTCTACTGTAAAGCTTCTTGCTTGAAGACGCCATGATGGTTTGGTTTGTGCAAGACAAACCAGACCAGAGAAATCGTCGAAAGTTTTTGAACATTTTATATCTTTTAAATTTACGAAAGACGTAAAAGAACGAAGCGTCAAAGCCATTTTTTTTTTTTTTTTTTGAAATTGAGTGTTTGAAGGAAGAAAAGATAATGTGGGGATGAATGAAGGCTGTGGTGTTTATTTATAGAGTAAAAGTCATAGGTTTTGGTTTGAAGTATACAAGGATGGTGGGCTCTAGTCTGCTCACTTTTTCAAAGTCAGTTATTTTGAACTTTTGAATACGCTTAATTTTTTTCTTTACTTCTATAAAATGCAGGTACCAAAGAAAATGACTTTTTATGATTTACTCCCTCCGTCCCATAAAACATTACACCTTTACTGTTGAGAACGGAAAATAAGGAATAATGTTATTAAAGTAGGTGTTGTGAGTGGGAGGAGAGAGAATGAGTGGAGAGAATAGTAAATTTGAAAAGTATTGTGAGTATGACAAGTGGGTCCCATGAATAAAGAATTATTAAAAAATTTCCTTTTTAGGAAAGTGGGACTTTAAAGTGGGACGCCCAAAATAGCAAAAGGGGTAATGTTTTATGGGACGGAGAGAGTATTAGTTTTGGGTTTAATTGCATGAACTGACTGTTGCTTCATAACAAATAACCGCAGATAGTTTAGTGAGCTATTTGCTTTATTCCATCATATTCCCAAGCCAAAAAATAGTGAGTTTTTGGCTCCATCGTAAATGATGAAAATTTTAGACGCTTTATATCCATGAAAATATTGACAAGTGGACTTTAAAGTGGCCTGGATGTCTCACCCACCATAAAACTTTCAGTCTTTAACTTCCTAATATTCTTTATTTATTTTTTCTTTTTTAACTTAGTTTTGGTTGCTAATCTGTTTGATGTTAATTGGCATGCATAGTTGTAGCAAGTACATTGAAACTGCAAAATTAGCAGTATAACATGCAAATTTTGCAATCTCAAAGAACTGTTTGTAGTATCACTTACATTGACATATTGCACATATTCTTGCTGCATGAATGTTGTTTCTCTAATGTTAGGTAATTAGCTCTCATAAATGTATCGTTAATGCTCCTAAATGATGCTATTGTCCAACGAGTATCCGTTTCTTGTCCGTTGAGAATATTTATAAATTGAAATCACCTCCCCGAACTAGTTATTTTATGTTTTTTATTAACTGAAATATTAGTAAAATAGTTGAAATATAATGAAAATGAACTTTTGGTGCAGGAAATGGAGTTTAGGTTGAGATTTTGTAGTTCCCACCAATCTTTTAGCCATATCTTTCTTGCTGTGATAACTAATGAGTGGTTTTGTTTTCTCACACTTCAGCATAACCCCACAAAAAGTGCTCTTTGTTCTTTGCTTACTAGGACGACGAATATATGTGGATGTTAAAATCTTTCAATTTTCAGTTTTTGGTGTGCTTTAGGATAAGAAGAGTGAAGGGCTCTCCAAGTGAGGAAAGCATGTGGTTGAGAAATTGGTCCGTTTCTTTTTCTTGGATTTTCTATCTGTTCATTGATACATATCCATAAGTTAACTACTCCGTTGATCAACCATAAGACTTTGATTGTTTTCTTGCTGGGCTCCACTTGCTTACGCTTGAATTGTATCGTGTAATCCGCCTCAATTAGGGTCAGCCTTGGATGATTCAGTTCCTAAAGAACCTATCTTTTTGTAGTAATAAAACATTGAAGCTGACTGCTGATTAGCATCTTAATCATTCTTTAGACAATTCTCCCTATCAAAGGAAAAGAAGAAAGAACAATAATTAGTGCTCTATGATGCAGAGCTAGTGGATTAACGTCTAGGTCTCGTTATGTTGTCTTCACCTAACCAATGATTTGGGTGCTTAAGTTTGTGTCTATTTGCTTATGTCTGAATAGTTTTACTGATTGCAGTTAGTTATGCGTGTTAGAAACAATTATCAACTGAAATAATGCAATCTTTTGCGTAGAAGTATGGATCTCTTGTTTCGAAACCTTCATATTTGCCTATGTATGTCAAAGATAGTTTATACTTTATACGTCCATGACGTTGAATAGAGTGCAATGGAGGGAATAACTTCATGTCGATGATGGTGTTTTCTTCCTACTTGTTTTTCTTCCAAATTTTCTTCCCACTTGTTTTTCTTCTAAATTTTTTCTTAGCTTTCGCTTTTTTTTTTTTTTTGCCATCTCAGCCTTTTTCCCTTGTTTTCTCACCTCTTTCATTGACAAGTTTATATGATGATTCATGTTAGCCGACCTCAAATCATTTTGTGTATTGTACTGCCTAGTCGGGTATACTAGTTATACTATCTTCTCTAGCTTGAAATATTTTTCCAGGTATTTAGGTTATCTTGATTCCCAACACTTAATTACTTTCTTTCGCACAAATTGCAAGCACTAGTTGATTGAGAGTAGAGTAGTATCTGCTTACATTGGTTTAGAAATTACTCGGAGTATGTGTTTTTGCTACATAATAATACATTTATTTCCTTTGACCAAGAGGCCAAAACACAGTGCTCTGTGCTTACCGGAAGTTCTTCGTTTATTTGGACCCTACATATAGTGTGAGCTCTTGTAGCATCAGATTGCCGGAAGTTCTTAATTTACATATCTTGTGTTTGTTCCATGTACTTTGAACCTGGTCACATATGATGTGTGGCAACTCTCGGGCAAAGAACCTCCCCCTCGGGGCTCTTCTCTCTCTTCCATTGAATTATGCAGGATCACAGAAGACTCCCAATTTGAAGAGAAATACCAACTTTCTTGGCATTTATGATTTTCAGTCTAAGGTTAGTTTTGGCCAGGTCTTTTTCTTATTGCGTCGATGAGGTTATATTTTCCTAACTAAAAGAGTTTCAGCGTTTGTCATGCAATTATCATGCTTACCTGGACACTTCATAACTTTGGTGGATGATATTAAACCTTATCTATATTTCTGCCCCATCTCTCTCTAAAGTGGAGAGAGAGAGAGAGGAAATTTTGTATTCAAGGGTTTTGCTAATTTTGAAAATTGAGGATTTTTTGTGACCAAATTGGTATGTTGTTGTGGGCTTGTATTTGCTTGGTGTTCATTCTACTGGGCAGTAAATAAAGACAATGGCTATGACATTTTTTGGTCACATCAAATTGGTCAAGTTTTTTTTTTTTTTACAGGTTCTTGTTATATCTACAATGGGGGCCACTCAGTTTCACAGCCATTCATTGGATGGTCACACGTCAGATGTGGGGTCCTCACTGGGTTGTCTATATTTGTATGTGGTTTTGAATTAAGGCTCCTCCCTTCCAGCCTTCCCCCTTCCAGTGGTGAAGGTAGTAAGGAATAAAGGGGCAGTTGTCCGTTAAATAAAAAAAAAATATTAATAGTGTAAACATTTAAAAAAAAATTGGGAATTTATTGCAGTCTAGTGAAGTTTGCCCCCATTTGTGTAAAAAAAGAAAATAATAAATATTTTTTGCCCTAAAGTATGTCCGTTTACAAATATTTCTAACTCCGTCACTGTTTTTAATAAAAGGTTGATGGTGGGTCATAATTGTTGCTTTTTTCACATGCTTTTTTCGCACATCACTTTCAAATGTTATTGTGGTGGGATAAAGTTCATGTGGAAGAGGAAAAAAACACACCCACACACACACTTGTCTCTCTCTATGTGTGTGTTGCTTGGTCAAATGGTCGGTGAGTGGGATTAGTAGGATAAGGAAGCACGGGCGGACACAAGTATACTTCTTAATAAGGGGTGGAAGTGAACCCCCTATTTGAAATAGTGTGTATAGTTTAGTGGTTAAGATGTTATGATTTTAACTTGAGGTTGTAGGTTCAAGCCCCATATCAAGCATTATTTTTTAACTCAAATCTTTATAATGTATTTGTGCATCATATTACAAAATGCTCTGAATCCGTCACGGTAACGGTAAGGAAGTTATATTCTGATGAGCCCGGATCTACTGGACCGGGCCCGCGCTCGGTCTAGTCCAAGGAACCAGTGACGTAGCAGTTCCTAGACCGCTGGAGGGAAGACCGCGGACAAATAGGCCCTTGTGGTCAAGACCGTGTCCCTCCTCGGTTCGTCCCCGTCGAGGACCCTTGGAACCTTTCATTGGATTCGTGCCCGCATGAGTCATGCCGCATCAACCGTGCTCGCGTCATATATCTTTGGCTGCGGGCACAACGTTGACCGCGGCACACGTCTCTTCCGGTTAATGTCAAGCCTTGAGCAAGTTAGCTTGCGCTCGACAGGGCCACGGCTCCCCATCACGCATTGATGCGGCTCGGTCCGGCGCTTACTATTCCATTTAATGCAAATAAGCGGCCACTCTGGGCTCATGTCCCTTTCGGCCGTGTCCCACTGGACGATCAAATGTTCCCTCCCCGACAGGATCAATTAGCCGCGGACACGTGTAGGCGGTGATTAATGCAAAAGTGCCCACAGGGGTTTGATCTCGTGCTTACCTCAACAAGCACCGTGGCATTGCTTATAAATAGAAGGCCTTTACCCCCTTGGGCAAGGTAAGTTCCATATACGATTGAGTAAGCTCTTTTACTCTCTAAACCTAAACACACACACACTCCAAAGGTATTCAAAGCCTTATTACTCGCATTCTTACTCTCACACCCGAGGGCCCGAGTTGGAGTAACATCCAACTTTGACCTTAACGGTGCTTGTTTGTGTTGTGATCTAGGTACACAAACCACCAAATATATCCTAGCCGGATATCCTTGAACCGCTCCCGACCCCGAAAAGCCGTGGCGTCATCGGTGGTTCCATTGTCGGAAGTCGACTTTCTTTCGTTTCTCGTTAAAAATCTTTTGTTTTCAAGGCACCTCACGTGTCCTAAACAAATTCGGCCGAAAGGCTCTTCTATTTTACGTCACTAAGTTTTTCCCATTTAAAACTTTTGTTTTCGTACACACCTTGTAGTCTAAGCAGCCCAATTTGTCGAAAAGACAGCTTCTTTTCAGCTTATTTTCACCTTTACGTGACATGTCTCAAATTCTAAAAAATGCTTTGGTCATTTAACTATAGAGGAGGAAAACCAAGCCGAACCCTCCAATAACAATAGGGAAAGGCAAACCAGACTCACGTCTTGACGAGAATGGGGGCCCATTCTCGGCCTCAAAATCCCCGGCTCAACGAGTTCTCCACCGGTTAACCGAGGAAGCCCGTGCCGAGAAAGCCCAAGCCCTACTAAACACTAGCCCAAAAACTCCCCAAGCTCGCATAAAAAACACCAATCCGACCACCCCACTTTCCCTGCAGCGGATCCCGAGAAGGAAGGAAATCCTAGCCTCCAAATCCAAACCGGTCGCGGAAGCCGTGGCCATCAACGACGCGGAGATGGAAATATTTGAAATAGAGGCCAATGGAGGGCTACGGTTCCCTCAAGGGTCACAAAGGTTCTCCCAACGAGCTCCGCACACTCGCTTGCTAGTCGTTTGTGGGCAAGCAAGGGTTAACCCGGCCACTTGAGCGCGTGACGGCCCGGCCGAGACGGAGCGTGGTGCATGTAGATGATAGCGAGGAAAGGGGGAAGAGGCACACCAAATCACCGTGCGAAGTTCAAAGCCGGACCCTCGCTCGGCCGAGGAGAAGGCCGTGACTCCACGAGCTAAAAGCAAAAGGTTGATGATCGAACCCCGAGTTTGTGGAATTAAATGCGAGAAGATGTGGGAAACCCATCGAAGGCCGCCCGAAGTGTGGCCGCACTATGGACGCCTTCGCCGATAAAATTGCGCGGCACCGATCCGAAGCGGCAAACCCCCTGCATGGACACCTATGACGGATCCAAAAATGCCAAGAGTCATATGGGAAGATTTGAGGGCCGGATGGCTTTATTCTCCGCGGATGAGTCGGTGATGTGCAAAGCCTTGCCGCGACCTTCACCGGCAAGGCCCTATCTTGGATGCTAGCCCTCGAAGCCGGTGTATCCAATCATTCGATCGCTCGTAGTCCCTTCCTCAATGCCTTTCTGAGCAGGTGTGTGCCCGTAGACCAAAGACAGATCTTGTCCGTGTCAAGGTGCACCAAATGAGCCTACAAAAGATTATATATCCCGGTTCGGGAAGGTGAGCGAGGAGATTGTGGACCCGGACGAGAGTGATATCGACTATGTTTTGAGGGCGGCCTCGCAACTCCTTCCTCAAGATGAATTTTGCCTCCAAAGAAACCTAAATCGAGTGGAGGAAATGTATGAAAGGGCCTCGGCCATCGCCTCCGCCGAAGAGCCTAGTGTGCCCGCTCCCGAGTTTCGCAAAAGAAAGGATAAGCCAAGTCCGGGAGACCACCCCAGAGCCCGCTCAGCCAATAATCGGGGCAAAAACAGAGGCCGGGGATCGAAAGGCTCAAAAAGGCCGTGGCCGAAACAGCTTACACAGAGCTCACCGACCCAAGGGTGGTGATCATGAGAGCCTCAGACTTTCCTCCTCCTCCCCCATGCTTCGAAAGCCAAATGAGAGGAGTAGACTTAAATTACGTGAGTTTCACAACGACCACGGCACGGAACGGAGGATTGTTTCCAAAAGCGAGTAATCCAACAGAAAAATTAATAACGGGGAGCTAAATCCAAGTGGGTTAAGGGAAACAATACGCCCCAATAACAATGATCACAGCGGGCACGACACACGCGGGGACCTGGACAGGAATGAAAGAGATAATAATGATGACGATTTTGGGGACTATGACATTAATTTCATTGGGGAGGAACCTCCCACTAAGAGGCGATTGTCTCTCCAAATTCGGACATTAGAGAAGGTTTTCTCCATCCCCGCCCGGCCGGAGGAAGAGTCGGAAATTGGGTTCAAAAGGAGTGAACTTGCCTCCACCCTTTTTCATTCCACATGCCCACTCACCCTCGTAATGAGAATCAACTGGCCAACATAGGCCGTGTGTTGGTAGATACCGGAGCCGCCCGCGACATACTTTACTACCATACTTTGATTGGAATGAGAATGACGGAAGCACATCTCGCTCCATATGCGGGCATGCTCGAAGGCTTCACAAACCACGCTGTAAGGGTAAAGGGGACGATTGTGTTTGACGTAGCTATTGGAGAAAAACCCGTACGAGAAGACGGCCAAGATAACTTTCATGGTGGTCGATCTTCCTTCCCAATACAATGCCATTCTCGGCGTAACTGCTCAGCCGAATTGGGAATAGTTGCGTCCGTCCCCACCAAAGGGTGAAATTTAACACCCGGGCGGGGTTGCTACCATCAAGAACCAGCCGGGAGATTCCTCCGAGCACCGGAGGAAAAAAGGAAAGAAACAGAAAGGCCGGACATCCCGCCCGCAGATAGAGGGCGAGGACAAAATTATAGAGGGAAAGGGCGAGGACAAGTCAAAGAAGGGGAAAGCCCTTGCACTACCGCCGCCACCCGTACCAATTGGCATGCTTTCTTTCCATTCCACAAAGGTGGAGCTCAAAATGAGCGTAAAATCAAAGCATTGGCCGCCCTGTTGAGGGAGGATATATTGATCGAGGAATAGAGGGGAAATTGACCGTGATATCATATATTCACGGCAACACCGACCGAAGCTCGTGTCAACCCCCAACTATTGTTATTGACTCCTGCACAATCGTGAAATCGGCGATCTTCAACCTAACGACGAGCTCGAGGAGGTGGTAATCAATCCCCACTTCCCGAGCAAACAAGTTAAGGTTGGCCGGAAATTCACAAATGAGGAAAGAAGGATACTTATTGAGTTCCTTAGAGCAAATTGCGATGTGTTCGCTTGGAGGGTGGAAGATATGCAAGGCATCGGCGAGGACGTGATCCTCCATAAAATCAACGATGACCCCTCCTTCAAAAACATTCACCGTAAATCCGTATATTTCTCCCGGAGAAAGAGATTGCCATCAAGGAAGAGGTGGAAAAGTTGCTAAAGGCGGGGATAATAAAGGAGATCTCCTACCCCAAGTGGCCGGCCAATGTGGTCATGGTTAAGAAATCCAATGGCAAATGGAGGATGTGCGTTGATTTCACCGATCTCAACAAGGCATGCCCCAAAGATTGCTTCCCTCTTCCTCGCATAGACATGATTGGTGGATTCTATAGCCGGACACAGAGTTCTAAGCTTCATTGATGCCTACTCCGGCTACCACCGCATCCAGATGGCTCCCGAAGATGTCCGCTCTGTAGCCTTCATTCTTGCTGCGGGCAAGACATACTGCTACACTATGATGCCACTTTGGGCTAAAAATGCAGGAGCCACATATCGCCGCATGGTCAATCTGGTCTTTAAAACCAACTAGGCGTAAATCTGGAGGCCTACATTGACGACATGGTCATAAAAACTAAGGAAAACTCCCACGAGCTCGATGTGGAGGAAACCTTCAAAAACTTGCGCCATAACAAAGATGAAGCTAAACCCCTTAAGTGCGCTTTCGGGGTCAAGGCGGGCAAGTTTCTCGGATTCATGGTCAACCAAAGAGGGATAGAGGCTAATCCAGGAGAAAATCCAGGCCCTATTAGACATGAAACCTCCCCGCTGCGTGAAGGATGTACAAAACTTCAATGGTCGCATCACCGCACTTGGCCGCTTCATCTCGCGGTCGTAGAGAGATGCCTCCCCTTCTTCAAAACTCTCAAAGGGGGAAGAGAGCCGATGAATTTACATGGAGCACCGAGTGCCATCGGGCTTTTGAAGAAGTCAAGACATACCTCGGGCACCACCTCTATTTCAAGCAGGGCGTCTGTGAGAAGAGCTTTTTCGTATTTAGTCATATCGATCCGGGCAAGAGCAAATGTCTTGTAAGGGAGGAGAATAACTCCCAAAAACCGGTTTATTATGTAAGTAAGGCACCGTCCGCCGTAGAAGGGCGTTATCTTAATATAGAAAAGTTAGCTTACGCCTTGCTTGTATACGCTCGAAAATTAAGAGCCTACTTTTCTCGCACATCCTATAACCTGTACTAACCGAGGCCCCGCTTAGAAAGGTTTTACACAAACCAGAGTCCCTGGGGAGAATGCTAGCTTGATCTATAGAGCTCACCGAGTTCCGGATCACCTACTCCCCGAGAAAGACAATCAAAGCGCAGGCCTTAGTTGATTTTGTAGTAGAATCATCATTCAAATTAGCGGACAATGACCTCGGAAAAGAAAGCGAGCGTAATCGAAGATGACCCAAAAAGCCCGAGCACGTAAATTGTTCAACCAAGGGAGCGTCCTAAGAGGTGTGGATTTTATATGTGGACGGCTCCGCGAGCAAGTTAATCAGTGAGCGGGCATACTTCGATTGCACCTGCGGGGAGAAATTCATGAGGGCCTTGAGGTTCAAGTTCGAGGCATCAAACAATCAGCCGAATATGAAGCGATCATAGCGGGCATGGAGCCGGCAAGAGACTTGGGAGTTCGGAATATTGAGATCAATAGTGACTCTCATTTCATAGTTAATCAAATTAGGGGGAGTATGATACTATCAACCCAAGACTAACTCGATCGTGACCTCGCAAAACCCTCATCAAAAATTTCACTTACTATGAGCCGAACCAAGTCATGAGAGAGGACAATGTGGAAGCCGACCTCCTCTCAAGAATAACCGAGCAAGAAATTGGTGAGTTGGAGACAAATTGCCGAGATTGAATTCACGGAGAGACTCGCTATAGATCGAATACGGATAAACAATATTGAGGATCAAGTAAGGAATTCGGGTGGATGAAATGAAGGATTACATCGAGAAGCAAACCCTCCCCGAGGATCCGGTAAAGGCTAGAGCCATCGTAACGGTGTCCGCGAAATACCTCGTCCTCGATGGGGTGCTTTTCGGCGATCATTCACCAAACCTTTACTAAGATGTGTTAAGACTCACATGGTCACCAACTTGCTCTATGAGGTTCATGAAGGAGTTTGTGGCGGACATCCAGTGTGCTCGCACCCTCTCGACAAGATCAAATTCCAAGGATTCTTTTGGCCCACAATGAGAAGGGATGCGCGGGAGTATGTCGAGGAAAGTGTGATAAGTGCCGAGATTTGCGGACATCCCTAGACTACCATCGACGGAGCCGGACTTTGGTAGTACCATCGTGGCCGTTTGATACGTGGGGATAGATCTTATTGGACCATTTCCAAGCTAGAGGAAGCATCAAGTATGCCGTGGTGGCCGTGGATTATTTTACCAAGTGGACGGAAGCAAAGGGCTTGGCCACTATTTCCGAGGATAACACTATCGGTTTGTCCACGACCACATCTATTGTCGATTTGGGGTTCCCAGAGCAATAATTTCGAGATAATGGCACCCAATTCTCCGCAAAATTCACCGCCGAATGTGTGAGAATGAAGGTGCAACACCGTAAGTCCGCAGGTTGCCTATCCTCAGGGAAATGGTCAAGCTGAGGCTGCGAACAAGCTAGTCCTAACTGCCTTAAAGAAAAATTTGGAAGGACGAGGAGGACGTTGGTTGGAAGAGCTCCCGATCGCATTATGGGTTATCCGCACCACGATAAGAAATTCAACAGGAGAAACTCCCTTCTCGCTCACGTATGGGTCGAGGCAATGGCTCCGGCTGAGGTAGCCCTACCTCGTACAGAGTCACATACTTCGATGAGTCTCAAAACTTGAGGCAAATGAAGATGTGACCTGGACGATCTCGAAGGAAAGAGAATGCGGGCACATGAAAAAATGGTGAACTACAAACAGAAAGCGAAGAAGCACCATGATAAAAGAGTAAATAAGAGGAGTTTTTCAGTTGGAGACTGGGTGCTCAGAAGCGTAGAGGTCCAAGGGACCCAACCTGGTTTCAACAAGCTGTCCCCGAAATGGGAAGGTCCATATGAGGTCACAAAGATAGTCAAAGAGGGCACCTATATGTTGCGACCAAAAGAGGGAGAAGAGCTTAAGCACTCCTGGAATAGCGACCACCTTAAGAGATACTTCTTTTAAAAGTCTTTGTAATTTTTTGAAAGGAGTATAGACTATATATATATAAGGGAGAAGTTATCATCATATTTTGATGCAAAAATCAATTCCCACCAGCCTCAAAAGCTAAGGTGGATGCCCGCGTACGGATGCCAGTATGCGTACAAAGATCCATTACGATCCGTACCTACTGATGCGCAAAGATCTAAGGATCCGCATGCCTATATATGTACAAAGATCCATTACGATCCGTACTATGATCGCGGGGAGGACTCTCCTGCTCGCGTGACACCACCAAAAATAAGTGGATATAGATGAACGTAGGTACAAAGGCCATGATGCCCGTGCCTACGGACTGCAGTGGGACAAATGACACAAGTCGGACCCACTAATTGCGCGAAGGACCTCGTTAGGGCCGTTACTCGCGTGCCCGTATGTGACAAAGGCCTACATATAAGCCCGTTCACCGAGATCGCCACGAGACCCTCACGAAAACCCTAGGGAGTTTTGAATAAAGGGTCAAATAAGTGAGAACCTCCAATAAGGGGATACAGATGCCGGGGTTAAAGGGCCTCTATGCTAAAATATGCTCCTACCTTTCATTGCGCGGACAATAGCCTCACGGCCACCTTCGCATGCCCTATGAAAGTATGCTTGCCTTGGCTACTTTTTGACTTACACCACACTCGCAAGGCCGGGAATAAGTGTAAATGGAAGAGAGTGATCAAACTAGTTTAACAAAGCCAAATAGACAACCGGGGTCAAGACCCCTAACTTTGCCACAAGGCTAAACAAACGCGATCATAGAAGAATAAGGTCGACTCTCACAAAAACCTAAGGGTTTTGAATAAAGAGTTAGGAAAACTCAAAAATGCGGGCGCAGGGCCTACTAAGCCGCCGTCCGCGGAAGGAGAGTATAAAGTTAATTGCAAGTCAAAAACGCCGGAAAAAGTAATAGGCAAGAATGCAAGTACTAAGGTGCTCGAAAATTGCCAAACTACTCAGAATAGCCTACGAGACAAGCAATTAAGATAAAAGTACAGGAGCCAAAGGGAGAAAAATGCTTCTATTTATGATGAAAAGTATCTACAAAATTCCTACACTATTACAAAGGGTCCTAAACTATTACAAAAAGAAAAAAACAAAAAATCCTATACTAAGGGAGCATTCTCCTCGACGGCCGCTCCATCAGTGCCCACTCCTGGCTCCTCGGTGGCCGCACCCCCTGTGCCCGCTCGAGTCGGAGTTTGGGGAAGGCAGCGGGTCTCCTGAGTCACCTCGCAGTAGTAGAGCTGACTTGTCGCCGGCGGAGGCCGGGTGCGGGAGCCGCCCGCCCGGGGAATAGATCTCCAAGGGCCGGCCCCCTGGAAGAACTCCGAGCCGTGGCATCCCCATGGATAAAGTGGTTGTCCCCAGAAGCGCAGAGCATCCGGTTCGGAGATCGGTCAGGGCGACTTTGGCCAGCCGGGGCAGAGAGAGGCCGCTGCGAGAGATCCCAAACCCCGACCTCTTCCTCGGAAAGGGAACTAGCGCATGCCCGGCACACACTCCGCATCGCAGCAACCGGTGAGCCAATTACGGCTAACCGCTCGCACGGAGAACATGCCGTGGCCGCGAAATTCCGGATACGTGTCCTGACACCCGCCTCATACCGGGCCAAGCACTCCGCGGTGAACCGGTCGAGTTCTTATACTCCTCTACGGCCTTCCTCGCGAGCCTCGGCCAAAGATCCTCTCCCTCTCGGCTCAAAGCTGCGTAAGTGGTAGCAGTTTCTCGGAAAGCTCGTCGGCCTTAGCCTCCGGGAGTTTGACCGAGCTCCTCCGCAGCCTCCAGTTGGTTGCGAGCTCTTCATTTCTTTGCTCCACTTGGTCTTGTGCCCGCGGAGCTCATTCCGCCGACTCCTTAGCCTTTTCTAGGCTCTGCTCGGCTCGGTCCACCCGCTCACCTGGAAGCCCTTCAGATCGGACTCCACGGTCGCGAACTCCTTTTCCTTGGCATCCGTGAGGGAGCTCAGAGTACCCACCTTCTCCCGGGCTGCTCCGGTTCGCGGAGTTTGCCCGCTGTGTCCTTGGTGTTCTTGTCTAGCTCGCAGACAGTGCCGTCACAAGTCTCCGGAGCCGCATGGCCTTGTTGCCCACTGCGAGGAAGAAGGTCGAATTAGGTGGAAATTCAAAGGCTAAGTGAGGAGCCGGAAGAAAGGTCCCTACCTCGAAGTGGCAACCCCAATGTCCCCCATCGTGGCCGACGCGTTCTCCTTCTCGGCCACTGGTGGTAGAAGTCGAGGGCAAAGAGCCGGTTGATCGGCCCAATGCCCACAGAGAATTTTGGGCGACGGCATCTGAGTCCACCCCAAGAATGGCGGGCACGTCCCCACCTGCTTCCTTTTCTCCCATGCCTCCTCGCGGGTGGCCAAGGAGGAAATCGGATAAGCCACCGAGCGATTGTCCCCGCGGCGGAGGGAGCAGCTGGGCCGAGGTAGTGGCGGCAAGATTGGAGGGCTACGGCTAGGAGTATCCCCCACCTTCTGGGTCTTCGAAGACCTCTCCCTGTGCGCCAGATCCGCATCTCTCTCAGGTCTCTTCTTGGATTGCTCCTGATTATGCCGGAGGCAATAGTGCGGCCGGAGATGAGCGCCGGACGGCGGTGGGTGGTGGAGGACCCCGAGGAGGTGGAGCGGGTTCCCGGTTTTGAGAGAATGATTACGGGAGCGGGCGAGTATCCCAGGTTTTCTGCTCGCAACAGGCGCGGTGGTCTTGTCCTTTGTGGGAACCCCTCCCGTCTCATTACGCCTCTTCGGGCGGCTTCTTTGTTGGCCTTCATGTTCTTGGCCTTGATTGAGCGGCGCTTAGTGGAGGAGCCATCGAAGTTGCAGGTGGATCTACTACGGAGGGAAAGAAAAATGGTTAGCAAAGCGGTTCAAAAAATCAAAAGCAAAGTAAATTGGCAAACAGTTTCATAGAAGAATCGAGACCAATTATTTCGGGGATCGCACTCGGCGCCCGGCATACAGGGTCTTACGATTACGCCTCGAACTGGTAATGTTCGTGCACCCGCCAATCGTGGTCGCGGCGAGGCTCTATTACTACTGGGGGCATGTGGGCGCGCCTCACTGCGAGGAGCCACCCGAGTAGATCGGTAGGGGCTCGTCCTCCACTATGGCGCCCACGTCATATACGGGCTCATCCCCGCTCTCCAAATCTTGGGCCGGTATTTCTCAGGGCGCGGCGCAGAGCATCGGCGGAGGAAGGGTGCGGATAGCTACTCGCGGCCACCTTCATCGGGACTGGATTTGAGGGTTTTGAGAAGGGCCATCCAAACCTAGACTCAATGACCAAGATGTCCCTCTGGTTCCATTGGTCAAATTTATTTGAGGGAGGAGAGAAGGTTCGGGTAGAATAATTCCTAGCCTTCAAACTCAAAATATTGCGGGCGATGCGGTTCTCAGTAGTAAGCATAAAGCCCGGCGGGGTAGGTTCATAGCCTTGGAATCTGCAGACCGCGATGAAGGAGACAATAGCCCTGATGGCATTGGGAGTCGGAGTGCGTAGGCGGGCGGGAATTAAACTCCCGTAAAGAAATAGAAGAAGGGGTCCAGGGCAGCCTCAATCCGTTCTCAAACTGGGCTCCATAAAAAATGCAGGCCCTATTGTCCTCGCGGACATCAGCTACTGTCTCTGGCCGCAGTTTGTCCTTGTCCTTCAGATGAATATGTCCTAAGGTGCGGACACGGTAGGCGTTGCGGTCCACATTATACACTTCGTATATGTCCTCCTCCCAATCAATGGTGGCCACCTCCTTGGCCTTTTTACGGCCACGGCCGGATTCGCCTCCTGGCGGCCTCTTGCCTTTGTTTCGACAGGGGGCCACAATCACTTCCTCCTCCTCCTCGGAGTCGAGCTCTCGAAGGCATCCACTATATTGGTGGTCTCGGCGGCCTTCTTGGAGGTCCCCGCTCTCCTATCCCCTCTCCTTGGTCATCTTCTTCGGTCTCCGAGCTCGAGGAGCCAAAGAGGCCGGTGGGGTCACCGCGGACGGGGGCCGCCTCAGGCTCAACTTCACCGCGGTTCCGGTCCACCTCGAAGTCGGGGTCGAGTTCCTCGGCTGCTCGGCTCGGTGTCCTCGCCACAGGGGCGCGGGCACGACGGGGAAAGATAGTCCTTATGGGCGGAACATCTAAAGGGTCATTCAAGTGTGCCGGTGCCCGCGCCAGCATTGGTTTGTTCGGGATCCATCGGTTCGCACTTTTCCGAGCCACAAACTACTTCGGGGACGCGAATCGCTCTCCTCGCTAGTTCAATGCGTTCGAGCCGAGCCTCTCTCGCGGGGAAACCCGCATAAAACCCCATCACAAAATTTCTCGACCCTACCGGTATCCCCCAACACCAAAACATCACCGTTCCTTTTTACCCTTTTATCCTTGGCCTCCCACAACCGGGGTGGGACAAAAGGCCCCCATTGGGATTTTTCGCAGAAATACCGGAAGCACTCGAGGATAATCTAAGCCACCCATGGCCTACCTTCCTAAATATCCCCCCTGTCCGTTTACAAACTGCAAACAGATCGGGAGTGCTCCCATCTCCTAATTCTATGGGACGGCGGGGTCCAAACTCTCGAGTGGTCATTTTATTCAGAAACCAAGAAAAGAAAAACAGAAGGAGATGAGGAAGAAAACACCCAATTACTTACGAGAAGAAAGATTGAGTGGTGGATTCGGAGAACAGTTGCACAAGAATTCGCAGCAAGATTTCTCTCTCAAAAGCTCTCTGAAGGTTTGGAAACGGTAAAAAGGGTTTGAGGTTTAAGGGTTTGGTATTTATAAGGCCTACCTATACGGGTTAACCCGTTAACCCGTATTAATTAGCCCACAAATCCAACCTCGGACCATGAACCGTTTCCAAACGTTTGAAAATTCAAAAATTAAATGCCTTTTGCATTTATTACCCCCCTTGGATGAGCGACACGTACCCCTGACGTACCACTAACCCGTCTTTTCATCTGCCAAGGGGCCCACCTGTTAACCGGGAGGCACGCCGTACGAGGGACTACGTGTCGCTCACCGGTGCCTCCCGAACGTTCCAATAGGCCCACGGGGCCAAGCAACAAGCAAGGAAAACGCTAACACCGGTGCTCGCGCGAGGAGCAATTGAGGCAGACGAGCTTCTAGTAGCTCCTCACTCGAGACCATAAATAATCACACTTGGAGCTAGGGGCCATTGATGAGCCGGATCTACCGGGACCGGGCCCGCGCTCGGTCTAGTCCAGGAACAGTGACGTAGCGGTTCCTAGGCATTGGAGGAAGGCAGCGGACAAAATAGGCCGCTTGTGGTCGAGCCGAGTGTCCCTCCTCGGTTCGTCCCAGTCGAGGACCACTTGGAACCACCTGCTTTGGATACGTGCCCGCGTGAGTCGTGCCCGCATCAACCGTGCTCGCGTCATATATCTTTGATCGCGGCACAACGTTGACCGCGGGCACACGCCGCTTCCCGGTTAATGTCGAAGCCTTACTGAGCAAGTTAGCTTACCGGCTCTGACAGGCACTGCGGCTCCCCATCACGCATTCAATGCGGCTCGGTCGGCGCCTACTATTCCATTTAATGCAAATAAGCGGCTCACGGCTCATGTCCCTTTCACCATGTCGGCTGGACACCAATGTTCCCTCCCCGACGGGACCAATTGGCTGCGGACACGTGTAGCTGGTCAAATACCAAAGTGCCCCCTAGGGCTGATCTCATTGCTTACCTCAACAAGCACCATGGCATTGCCTATAAATAGAAGGCCTTTACCCCCTTGGGCAAGGTAAGTTCCATATACAATTGAGTAAGCTCTTTTACTCTCTAAACCTAAACACACACACACTCCAAAGGTATTCAAAGCCTTATTACTCAGTATTCTTACTCTCACACCCGAGGGCCTGAGTTGGAGTAACATCCAACTTTGACCTTAACGGTGCTTGTTTGTGTTGTGATCTAGGTACACAAAACCACCAAATATATCCTAGCCAGATATCCTTGAACCGCTCCTGACCCCGAAAAGCTGTGGCGTCATCATATTCTTTCACCATTCCGGAATAAATGTTACATTGGTCAATTGAGTTAAACTTTAACCAATATTTAATATTAAATTATTTATTTTTAAAAATATTTATGAATAGTATTTTTATTGATGTATCAATAACCATTTTCAAAATAGTATGAAGATATTCAAATTTTCATAACTTTTTGGCAAAATTCAACTTAGTTTACCATATATAATATATATTTTGGGACAGAGGGAGTAGAGGGAGTACGAAGTACGAAGATAGTTTAAGATGGAGAGAGTAATTTAAAATTTACTCCCTCCGTTCCAAAACGATCTTCTTACTTTTTCTTACATCTTTTCTTTCACGATAACATATGTTGATTGCAAATTTTTTTGAGATTAAGACTTTGTTGTTGTTGTTGTAATAATAAAAATATTTTGAAAAATAATTTAGGTTAATTTAACCATTATAATAAAATTTTAAATTTGTTATTAATTCACCATTATAATTTCTATCAATAACAAATTTTAAATTTGATTTGTCAATAACACTCTTAGACTAAATTAGAGTTTGGCTATTCTTTAACCTAGTTACAAAATGTGTAACAAATAATCACCAATCACAAAATATGTCCATCAGAACCTTTATTTTCATAAAATAATAATAATAATAATAATAAAAATCCTGCTTCAATAATAACATAGTATAATCTCCCTAATACAAGAGCCCCAAGTTGAACTTTACATTAGCTTAACAACTATTTCCTACGTCACAAAATTAATGTTAATTTTAGATAAAAAAACAAAAATAAATATTTATTTTGAGACGAACGGAAAATCCACTACTATGGAGAGTTCATGCCTCTGCTATTGGAAACACAGACCCAATCTTATTACCAAGTCGATAACACTTTATATTCACAGAATACGGTCCAAGCTCAACATGATTGTCCTCCCATCCGACGAAGAAACATAGCGTATACAACGCAACCTCGAATTCCGGGCTCACGCCAACCAATGTACTCGACACAGATTTGAGAACGCCGTTCCATGCAAACTGAATCGTCAGCAGTTGAGTCTCTGCATCCGGCTGCATAAACACAAAAAAATATTTGTAAGAAACAATGCACTGTTCCATTTCCTAGCTCAAGTATAGGAATTCGAGGTCTGTGTGCAGAATTTGACTGAACATAAATCCAAATAAAATGTTTACTTACAGTTTGTCCACGCCTTCGTGGAAAGATATAACCTTGATAGTCGACTTTCCCTTTTGCTTCTTCAAGGTAGAACTGCGCGAAAAAAAAATATGCACAAAAAACAAAGGTAAGCTCATATACATGTATATATGGCAATGACATTGTGCATGTCAGTGCCAGATCATGGAGGGGGATTGCTAAGTTACCAACTCATCTTAAAGCTTAAACTGTTATTGAGAAACTCAATGATAATATCTTGCTTATATCTACAAGACGAACAATATACGTACCTGAAGCCAGTTATGGAACCCCGAAACACATTCCTCCCCGCGTTGCTTGATTTCACCAACAAAAACATGTTCAAATGGCGAAGAACAGCCGTAGGTCCCACCTCTACCATACAGATCGAACCACATACCCTTCAACAATCTCTTAAAATCTTGATAATCTTCGGATATGACCCCCTTAACCTTGTACATCAAATACTTGTGAAGGTATTTTATAGGCGCAGTTCGACTTATCTCTTCTATGAACGCTTCTTGTTCTTGTCTCTCCTGATACGTGACTTCTTCTTTGTATCCGTCGTATGGATTATAGTTGTCGAGTAAAGAACAGAAACGAGAAAAAGTAGGTTTTTTGAATACGTCTTCGCTTAACCAAGTAAAGAGAGTTTCTTCAGCCATGTCTTGCTTTTGATAAACTTTTTTTCCATCGCCACACTTGATTTGGTAGTCCCTGCCTGGTGTTAAACGGTTGAGATCGAGTTCCCAGAGTTTGTTGCAGGCTCGGGATAAGTCGGAAAGCTCTTCCTCTGATGGTTCTATGTTGGAGTGATATTCAATATTGGTTGAATAATCTTGTTCTTCTGCTGGGCGTTTGAAGTTACTCCAGTTATCCTTATGCACCTGAGTCAAGTGGCACAGCCAGATTTTTTTTCCAAAAAAGTCGGAATATAATAGAGTTAAATGCTGCATAATATTATACTGATTTAACTACAAAAAGGGGTCAAAATTACTATTTTTGATATATTTTTCTTCAAGAAAAGGAGGGTCAAAATTGTTTTTTTTACTGTTCAAATATATATACGGGTACTACTATATACAAGGCATGGAATTTACAAGGCATGTGCAAATGACCAAAATACCCTCATATATATACTTAAAAAAAAAAAACATCCCTTTCCTTCCCCATTTCAAACAAAACACCGTTCTTCTCTCTCTCTCTGCGCGGCTCTCTCTCTCTCAACACACACGGTGAATCAACGGACCACCACAACACCACCACCATACACAACAAAATGAAGAGAAACAAACTCCCTATCACCGGTGGAAAGTTCGGAGCCGCCTCTTCTACAGCCGCTCCAAAAGTAATCTAATTTCTAAACCTAAATTTAAATTTGAAAACCCAACATTAATTTTATACCTAAAATCGATTATATAATGCTTAATGTTGTTTAAACCTATCCTAAATGGTTCTAATTGCGATTTCGTAACATAAATTTGGGTTTTTTGTTTAAATCGGATACGGATTCGTGTGCCTAAAATTTGAAATTGTCGGCGTGTGTTTCGTATGAACACACACGAAATGGTCACCACATTTCGTGTAATGGCACACGAAATGTAAACTGATTCATCGGTTTACATTTCGTGTGCCAATACACGAAATGTTGGTGACCATTTCGTGTTGTAGTACACGAGATACTTTCCACATTTCGTATATTAGTACACGAAATGTAAATTGATTCATCAATTTGCATTTCGTGCTCTAATACACGATATGTAGTGAGGTTTCTCGTGTCTTTAAGTGTTCTGATCTGGGTATATCTCGTGTGACTAAACACGAGATAGTTTGATATATGTCGTGTAAAATCCACACGATATGTTTGTTGTTTCTGGTAATTATATCCTGCTACCTGTCATATATTTCCACACGAAACACCTTATAAAAAAGTTAAATTTAATTATAAATAAATGTGGTAGGTTATATGATATTGTATGATGTTAGTTCATTCATATATGTAATCATTGTTTGTTTTCCAACTTATTATAACAATAAACATACAATCTTGATTAACAAATACGATAATTTCAAATATATAATCTTGAGCAAGTGACATTCCTCTAATGTACAACTTATCATTAACCTCGTTTGACAAATCATCGAAACAACTTTACTCGTTATATAACATGTTTAATTAACTCATTATATATAATCTTTATTAGAAATATAACACCATAAATCATTAATTTAACATAATATATGCACATCATAACATCGTCCGTTAGTTGATAAATAAAGTGATATCATTTTTACCTAATAAATGTGATAGGTTATATATGTTATTATGTGTTATTGTATGATGAATTATAACATGTTTAATTACTTCTTTAAATATAATCTTGATTAGAAATATAACACCACAATCATTTCTTCGGGGATTATAAATAAAGTGGTATCACTTAACCGTGATAGGTTATATGATATTATATGGTCCAATATGACATTTGCTACTTGTCATGCCTCAGTGTACAAAATTTGCTCAATTAACAACACAATTTAATAATTTATCATAGCATATGCGTATCATTAACATCGTGTTGCAAATCATCGAAGAACACTTTCATTTTGAAATGTCGTATGGATATACACGAGAATAGGACCTCATATCGTGTGTGTTATTACGACATTAATGACAGAGTCAATGTACATTTCGTATAATATCACACGACTTGATTTTTTTCGAAATTGGTCTATGTCGTGTATTATTACACGACATAAAGCCTTCATGTCGTCCTTTCGCACACGACACGCGAGGGGTAGTTTTGCCATTATTGATGCCTTGTATGTAGTATGCCTTGTATATAGAATTTACCTATATATACTCTCTCCATCCCGGCCGATTTAGAATTTATTTTCATTTTGGGCATCCCACCCGATTTAGGACGGCCAAAAATGGAAACCTTAAATCACTATTCTCTCCACTCATTCTCTCTCCTACATTATTTTAATACTCACAACACCATTATAATTTACTATTCTCTCCACTCATTCTCTCTCTTATTTTTAAATTACACTCACAACATTTACCTTTTTCTTAATCCCCGTGCCGGCCCAAAAAATCCTAAATCGGCCGGGACGGAGGGAGTATATATATATATATATACTCCTCAGTCGGCAGAAAAGCCACAAATTTTCTTTTTTGGTGTCCCATTTAAAATGACACTTTCCCAAAAAGAAAACCTTAATCATTATTCTTCCACTCATTCTTTACTTTATTTTTACAGATTCATAACATTCTTTTTACATCACCTTCATCATTCTCTCCTATTTAATTTTTCATACATGACATTTAAAGCTTTTCTCTTTTTACATCACATTTCTTATTTTGCGTGCCCTCTCCATTTGTGGCTTTTGGCCGGGATGGAGGGAGTATATATATATATATATATATATATATATATATATATATATATATATATATATATATATACTCCTCCGTCCGAGAACCACAAAATTTGTCCGGCAGCAAAATAACAAATGTGATGTAGAAAGAGAAAAAGTTTTTAAATGTGTTAAGATTTAAAAATTAAATAGAGAGAATTATGGGAGGTGATGTAAGAAAGAGAATGTTGTGAGTGTAAAAGCAAAGAGATGGTAGAATTAGCTGAGAGACATTTGCTTCCTTTGGGAAAGTGGCTTTAAATGACGCCCAAAAGAAAATAAATGGCTCTTTGGACGGATGAGGAGTATATATATATATATATATATATATATATACTCCCTCCGTCCCGCTAATATTAGCACAAACACTGTTTGTTTGACGGGAATTAAGGAATATGATATTTTAATAAAATGTTGTGAGTGTAAAAGAATGAGTGGAGAGAGAATGAGTGGAGGAGTGTAATAAATTATAAATGTGTAATAAGTATTAAAATAATGTAGGAGAGAGAATGAGTGGGGTTGGATGAATATTTTATTAATATAAAGTTTCCTTTTTGGGAGTGTGCGGATATTAGCGGGGCAAAGGAAAGCGCGCTACAATATTAATGGGACTGCTGGGAGGGAGTATATATATATATATACTCCATCCGTCCCACGTGAATGCAAATTTATTTCCATTTTGGTCCGTCCCACGGTGAATGGCAAACCGCCCAAAATGGAAATAAATTTATTATTTTATATTCACCTAATTCCCCACCCACTCATTCTCTCTCTTCATTTTTCACCATACAATTTATTCAACCAACCTACTATTAACTCCACTCATTCTCTCTTCATTTCCTACCACACATTTTCATTTAATTATCTTAATAATATTTCTTAATTATTGTGCCCGAAAAATGGTTCACAATGACGTGGACGGAGGGAGTATACCTCCCTCCAAATCGTAGAAAGTCACGCCATTTTAGGGGTGGCACGCAAATAAAAGTGTGGGAAAAAAAAATGTTGTGAGTGTAATTTGAAAATAGGAGAGAGAAGTAGTTAAATAAATAATTTAAAAAGTGTTGTGAGTGTAGAGGAGAGAGAATTAGTGGAGGGAATAGTGGATGAGTAATAGAATATTAATAAAATATTTTCTTTTTAGGAAAGGGTGACGCTTTAAACGGGACACCCTTTTGGGTAAAAAGTGACGCTTCGGGTGGGACGGAGGGAGTATAAGAACGTTGCTAACCGCGTGAGCCCAATTCTCATGATATATATGCAGGAGAGAGAAAGTGAATTAAGGAAAAGTGAATTATAGGGGAGGGAATAGTGAATTATAATGGTGTTGTGAGTATTAAAATAATGTAGGAGAGAGAATGAGTGGAGGGAATAGTAAAGATTTCTTTCCATTTTAGGAAGTTTGTGGTTTGTAATGGGACGACCAAAAAGGAAAGTTTGTAGTTTGTAATGGGACGGAGGGAGTATATTCTAATTTAAGGGTATTAAAATGTAACTAAGGGGTTTGGATGACCCCCCTAGCTAACTATGTGCGGCTTCGCCCCTGCCTATGTCCTGACCGAGTTGCTCAATTGGCGCTTGACACATGGCTCAAAAGTTTTCTCCGTCATTGGTTCTCGGGCAAGAAAGAATATATAGAGTGTGAACTCCGCTTTACCTTTTGGTTTGTCCAAAAAAAAAATTATGTTTATAAATGCATAGTTAAATTTCAAGAAGGTAGAAACAAGTATATCATCGCACATAAACATTTGGACTCTTTAACGACATTTTGGATCGAGAGTTAAACGAGCAGACCTTTTGGTGTCGTCTTGGAGGCTTCTTTCCGACAGTCTCCCAACCATCTTTACTCGCCTCTCCATCGTCCTGCAAAACATCCATCATAATAAGTTGAAAGTTGACATATAAATGTCCTTAAATCAGAACAACATAAGGTACCTAAACAATGCCTTCAAGAGAAACTCCAGCTAAAAATAAATAAATGCCAAATCCATGTAATTTTAATTTTTTTTTTTTGCCAAATCCATGTTATTACATACATTATTAAGTACTTATAAGTATTTGAATTACCATAATAATGCCTTCGGAAGAAACTCCGGCTAAAAAAAAGAAGGGCAATCCGATGCTATAAGAGTTCACACCGAGCGTAGGGTCCAAGGAAAAGGGAGCCCACGTATCAAAATTCCCATTTCACGCCCCACCCTTAGCTAAAAAAATATATAATCTATAACGTCGAGATGATCAAAATGTCTAACACTAACCTTGCTATTATTGGTGCCTTGTTTACAATCACTGAGAGAGTCATTTTTATTCTGCTTTCCAAACACCACCTGCATAATTTGTTACCGTTCATAAGTAACTTATTTCATGATATATATACAACACATAAAATCACAATAAGAACGTTGCTAACCGCTTGAGCCCAATTTTTTGTGGATCGTTCATCACGATCACTCACATTTTGTTTAGGTTCATCACCTCCTATATGATCTTCTTCAAGTTTCACTCCAATGATGCTCGTGATCAAACCGGAGTCCATTGTAGAGAGAGAGAGAGAGAGAGAGAGAGAGAGAGAGAGAGAGAGAGATGACTAATGAGATTGAAGTAAGGTGAATGATGTCTCTCAATGGTGATGTGAAGATGTATATATAAAGG
This sequence comes from Adenophora triphylla var. japonica, assembly GCA_022495995.1. NCBI lineage: Eukaryota > Viridiplantae > Streptophyta > Magnoliopsida > Asterales > Campanulaceae > Adenophora > Adenophora triphylla. Next base: position 38,469 of record JAFEMH010006324.1, on the reverse strand, counting down.
GAGAGCTAATGTTTCATAAAAAAAGAGAAGGGGTGTGCAAGCAATTTATTAAAATATACGGTCCTAAACTAAAAGTTTCAGAATTGGCCAGTAAGTGGCGTGTCTATGTTAACTGATGCAACTTTGAAGGTTTAGAACGGTCCCTAATGTTTACTTTAGCACCCTTAAGATAAAAAATTGCATAAATGAACCCTCCACTAGTAAACACTTGAGGTCATAATATTTGGGATCCTTTTTTGGAATAAAGTATGTCATTATATATATTACTATGCAATTGAGAGTAATTATGCCTAGAAAAAGAATTTCAAAACTTTAGTACATGTGGGAGAAAATTACAAGAATAAATACATATAAATATTTATTTTAAAGAATGAGACATGTTATTCATGTGATTATATTTTATATGCCTCAAAATTAATATTCATTTTATTTTATTTTATTATAATTTTAGAAAACAATTAATACCAAAGATAAGTCCTAGTTTGATTTTAAAAGTCAATTTGATTGAATTGAATTTTGATTAAAATTTTATTAAAGTTTACTTATCTCTATCCAATTACTTTATCTGTTTCGGTTTAAAATTTTTACTTTCTTTTTTAATTTGTATCATTTTAAAGTTCTTAGTTACTTTAATAATTAAAATGGACAAAGAGACCCAATTGTTATCCTCATAACAAAAACTTTCTACCCACTTTTTCTCTCCTACATTATTTTTTATACTCACACATTTATATTTTCTTAATCTTCATGTCAAGTCAACATTAAATTGAAACGGAGGGAATATAAAATTTGTTATTGATTGCATTTATTCAATGCTGACTCAGTGATAATTTTGAGGATGACATGATGATAATTAAAATTTTGGTAAAAATTAGTTGACCGAAATAGAGTTGATCACAAAGTGAAATTATCTATCCGGGATAGATAAAATATTACATTACTAAATTATACTCCCTCCGCCCCACGTGAATGCAAACTTATTTCTATTTTGGTTCGTTCCACATGAATGCAAACTTTCTAAAATGGCAAAGAATATTCACTATTTCACTCACTCATTCTCTCTCCTACTTCACTTTTACACTCACAACATTCTTTCTCCTCACTATTCCTCCCACTCATTCTCTCTCCTATTTAATTTTTCATACTCACAACATTTAACTTTTTCTCTTTCTTACATCACTTTTTCTTAATTTCCACACCCAAAAAGTTAGTCCACATTCACGTGGGACGGAGGGAGTATATATATATATACATATATTATGTTGGATATTCTAATAATTCAATAATTGCATGAATATTATGTAAACAATCAGTAGTACAGTAATAAATTTACTAGAATTAGTGAAACCATATATAGATTTTTGAGTAGTTCTCCGGAGAAACGCGTTTTTCCATAAGTTATGAAGAAACGTGTTTTTTCAAAGGTTCTAGATATCAGTCTCAAAGGTTCTGGTTATCCAGAACCCTTTGATTATAATATCCAGAAGTTATGTTAGAATGAGATCAACACATACCAACTTTCTGGTCATGGCCTTCACTTTTTTCTGGATATACTTTTCACTGGTTTCTGGATATAGATTTGGCCAAGGTCATGGTCAATACAAAAATTCTGAATATCCTTTCTCTTAATTTCTGGATATACTTTTTAGTGATTTCTGGATATATATACTTGGTCAAGGCCAAAGGCCAAGGCCAAGACCAAGGGCTAAGGCAAGGTCATGAGTAATACAAATTTTCTGGATATCAACTTAAAAAGATTCTGGATATCACTTTCAAAGAGTTCTGGATATCCGGAACATTTAATATTGATATCCAGAAGTCTTTTGAAAGGCTTCAAGATATCCTTTCAAAAGGTTCTGGATATCCAGAACATTGAATGTTGATATCCAGAATTTCAGAATTCACTCAAAATCAATCTCATTAGAACCAAATCCACCCAACATAACCAGAAATTTAGAATTGCCCAGAAATTTAGGATCTGGAAACAAGGAAAATGGCGTAGATGGGTTTGGATAAGAGCTCAACCGTGAGGAATTAATGGAAGGAATTGGATCGTCGTCTTCTGGGTGGAGGGAAGATGATGAGGAATTGAGGGAAGAAATTGAGTTGCCGGCGACTTGGTTTAGGGGGTAGCGAACGGTGAGGAGTGGATTGAGGAGGAATTAGATCGGTGATGGGCGTGGCCGGAGGAACAGGGGCATCGCTTTGGGGCGAGAGGGATCTGCTGTGGGTTTGGCCGGAGAAGGAGAGCTCAGGTGAAGGTGAGGATGTAGGGAGAGAGCAATGGTGATGGAGCCTCTGCGTTTAGTGAGAGAGAGAGGCCTTCTTTGCGTCTAGTGAGAGAGTAGAGAGATAAAGGCTCGTTTGCGTTTAGAGAGAGATAGAGAGTGGTGAGAAGCTCTGTGTTTTTATTGCTTTCGCCGCCCGTAAAGAAATCTAGAGAGCATCGACGGGAACGATGAAAAAAACCCGTTTTTCCATAAATTATGGAGAAACACGTTTCTTCCTAGATTTTGGCTAGATTTTTGGTCAAATTTTAATTAAATGGACAAAAATAATCAAATTGAGATTTTATTTATTTATTTATTTATTTATCTATCTATATATTATTCTTTTTTTTTTTTTTGATACCCAGGTTCCCCAGCTTCGCCGAGTTAGTCCTGGACCACTAGCTACCGGCCCCACAGTGTCCTAGCGGAGGTAAATCGCGGATATACCCAAATCAGCCAGGGTGGCAGCACCCCTTATACTCCTGGCCCCAAGGGAGCCCTCCTACAACGCGGTAGTTGAACTCCCCACACTGAGGTTGCAAGCCCAGCAATGCCGCTTCCTTAACTGAATGGATGTGCCCGGGAGGCTCCTAAGGACCCTGAAACCCAAGGAAGAAATTAATCCACAAGAATTCCCCTTGTGGAGAATCGAACCGATGACCTCCCCTATGGGAAGCCACCCAAGATACCATTGGGCCATGACCCATTAGGTTATCTATATATTATTCTGAGATGATGGAGGGAGTGTGACTCAGTATGGAAATTCGTCCAAAGTCTTATATAAGGTGCATAGCCAAAATGGTCAATATACTAAGTACTCCTATTAAAATAGGGTTACACTTTTAATCCTTCTTAAAATAAATATTAAATTTTTAAATAAAAAATATTCTTAATATAAATTTATCATGATACAAAAAATGGACAAATAAGTTAATAACATTTCCTAAAAAGACTGACAAGTCAATTACAATACTTATTATTATGAGATAAAGAAAATATAAAACTTGTCATATTATTTTGAAATTTAATTTCATTCATTTAATATAAAAAACATAATTAATAATATTTGTTTAATTTTAAAGGAAATATAAATTATATCGTACTCCCTAAGTTCCAAAATAAATTACCATTTTCCATTCGAGGGCCATTTTTAAAATGTTGATACATAAGTATTCATGTCTTTCAAATTTGTAGTTTTGATATATATAATGAACTATGAAATAAAATTGGTAAAAAATCATTTCAGCACATATTTTTGAAGAAAAGTTTTCAAAATATAATTCATTTCGTGATAAAAAAGGTCATTCAATTTGGGACGGCCGGATAAGTGGCTAGCTTCTCCTAGACGTGGCCATTTTATAAACGAACCGATCAACCGTGCGATTTTCAACCGGCCAAAATCGGTCAACACTGGTTAAGCGGAATCGGCTAACCGAAACCGATAAATAGGAGGTTCGGTTAAGGTTTGTATTTTTGAAAAACCGATCAACCGCCGGTTTTTTGAGTTGCTCGGGCGAGTCATATGAGTTGCTCGGCCGAGGGGTCATTTCCAGTGTGTAAATTTTCAATAATGGTCATGCTCGGCCGAGTCATATGAGTTGCTCGGATGAGCAGAACGCCAGAACCCATTCCAACGGCTACTTTTTCAAACTAGCCGTTAAGTTTGTCAGAACTTTAACTGGGGGCTGGCAAAAATTTAAAAAAAAGGTTTTTTTTTTTGCCTAATTTACTAACTATAAATATCACCTCCCTCTTTTCATTTTATTCCACATTATTTCTCTCTACTTTTCTCTTCTACTCTCAAATATACGCATATACTCTCACTCTCATCCAATTTTCAGTTAAATATTGTCCCATTTTCAGTTAGTTTTCTAACGAAATTAGTGTTTTTCTTCATTTTCATCCATTTTTAAGCTCCGTTTCGTTTCCAAATTTCATTTTATCTTACACAAATTGCTGGAAATCAAAGAAGAAGCAATTTAGGCAAGTCACATGTTGGTTCTTCCTCCCCTAACGATGATTTTGATCATCAAAATCCAAATATTCAACAAAATGAGGAAGAAGAACATGTTGAAATTGAAAGTGGTAGTGCTAGGAGGGGTAGGGCCAGCCGAGCTACTAAGGGAGGTGGTCAGGAACAACGGCAACCTCCTACAGAAAGAGCGTCGCAATTCGATACCTTCGCCATCCATTTCACCAAAAGAAAAATGAATGCCGATGATGATTATAATCCTCGAGCATTTTGCAACTATTGTACCGCGTCTTACTCATTCAAAAGAGGCGGAGGGCTCAAAAGAGGCAGAGGGCATGGGACGCTCAACGGGCATACGGCGTCAAAACATCCCGAGAAACTTGGCATTTACGCTACGCAAACTCAATTACAATTTCAACAACGTAGTTCGGGTTCGGGTGCATAAGGTTTGTCTTCCCCTTGTTCCATCCTTTTTAAATTTGATAAGTGGGTTTTTAGGGATGAACTAGTCAAATTTATTTGCGTTAAAGACCTACCTTTTAATTTTGCGGATTGTGATTTTTATGAAAATTTTGCTCGCCTTTCTTTAAATCCCGCCGCCACGAGAGTACCACGTACGAATCTCGAATGTGATATTACTAGAGTGGTTCAAAAATATAATAAAGATTTAACTGGTGTTTTATCAAAATTAGAAAATAAAGTTTCAATTTGTGCCGATGGTTGGAGTGATCATTGGCAAAGAAATACTTATTTGGGCGTTACTTGCCATTGGATAGATAATTCATGAAAAATTCAAAAAAGATTAATTGCTTACAAAGATTTTGAGCCACCGCATTCCGCGGAAAATATTTGTGCGAAATTTCTTGAGATTTTTCTTGAGCATGGTATTTTAAATAAAATATTTACTATTTCATTTGACAACGCAAGTGCTAATACGGCTAGTTTACCCGATTTAATTATCGTTTGTCAACCCTCACTTGGGGGTAAGTTTTTACATATTAGATGTTTATGTCATATAATTAATTTATGTGTTAGAGATGGTTTAGATGCATTAAAAACTTATGTTAAGCCAATTAGACGAGCTCTTCAATTAATTTCAAAAAAAAAAATCTAATACAAAAAAATGGATAAGGTTTTTAAGAAGTAAAAGTGTACCGGACTGATGGGTTAAAAATCCCACTTGTAATAAAAACACCTCGCAAGTGTACGAGTGTCGTTGTGATAGCGTACACGAGTAAGGGGTCGATCCATGGAGAATTGTTGGATGATTAAGTCAATTTGAATAGTGTATACTAAAGTAATAAAAACAAATAAAAAGGGGGGGGGTTTAAGACTAAAACTACTAAGAAGCAAGTAAACTTGCAAATAAGAACAAATAAAAACAAGCACAATTAACAACTAGAGTTAACAATATTAAACGAGTTTCACGGATTTGGACTTCACTAAATTATCCATTTCATGCCAATTTTGATTAAGTATGTGCATTCTCACTAGGATTCATTCACTTTAATAGAGAGTGGGACGGTGAGGCGGCCGGATTACACTCTCACTTTCCAAAATCAATCACTTTGCGCAAATCAAGTTCAAGCAATTAATTTAGGAAGCAATAAGATCAAAAGAATTAAAAGAATCAAAATCAATTTAACTTCTATAACGAAATCAAACCAATTTTATCACCAAAGTATGTGTCTTTGTTTAAAATCCCCAAATCAATAGTGAATTAAAAACACAAATATGTTGAAAAGACCAACTAGAGACTAGATCTAAAATTGCAATCTTGAAAACCCAATTAAAATGCTAAGATGATCTAGAGAGAGAAAGTACAATGATAAAATGATTTATGGCATGAAATTAGGCAATAAAGCTAAATTCAATCAATGAAATAAGAAAATTAACTACTCATAATAATAAAAATTACAAAATAAAAATAAAGAAATAAAACCTTAGTAATGGAACAATGGAACAATGGAGGACTCTCCTCCCTTCGCCTCCTTCAGTCCCAAAAACAAAAACTTAACCTAAAATTCTATTACATCTTCCTATTTATATCAAAAAAAAAAAAAAAAAAACAAAGGCTGATCAAGGCTTTTAAATATGGGGCTAAGGCCCAAAGCAAACAAACAAAGGAGTGGCCCAAAAATTGTCTTGGAATCTGGTTGGAACTTTGCCTTGGCTTGTCGTGGAGAAACATGGGCTGATGATGACTTGGGCGGCCGCTCTTGTGCTTTGGGCGATCGCTGAAGAGCCTCGGCCTTGTTTGGGCGGTCGCCGAAGCTTGAAATTGGATGGCTGGCCAATTTTCTTTCTTTTCTTTCTTTATTCAGTAATTCCTTAGTACTTCTTTGGATTCGTTTCGCTCCGTCTCGAATTTTAATCTTTTCTCCATCTTAAACCACCCATTTTTCACCTTTTCAACCTGAAAATAAAATAACACTAACAAAACAATTAAACTACATTTTTACTCGAGAATTTTCCAATAAATAGAATTTAGAACATATAAAATGGATATGAAAGCATATCCATCAAATACCCCCAAACCTAACTTTTGCTCGTCCCCGAGAAAAATAAAACACAAATATACTAAAAACTACCCATGATTCTAAAACTAAAAATGACCAAGCAAAACAAATAAAAACATATTTTTGGGTGTTGATCACAATATAAAAAGTTAGCCACCGTCGGTCTCAAAATTCTTTCCAACATTGCAATCAATCATGTACCATCATAAACATAAACTTACCATTGCACTAACACATACCAATTAAGATTCTTTTCACCGTAAAGAGATGTGAGGGGGGATCATTGTCAAAAAAGTAAGATACTTTATGGGTTCACTAAAGAAATATCCTAAATCAAGAATGATGATACAAAAAGCATAGAAAGGTTTTCATACGCACTTTCACACAATTGTCAACCCGCTTAATCCATATTGGAAGCATGACTTAGGAAGTTATCTAGTTTACATTAACACCTCACTACAAGTAAGCTTTCACTCAAAATGTAGCTTCACCAAATTCCTTTCATGGCCATTTCAACTTTGACATATTTAAGGGGCAAGTTAAACAAATAAGCACAAACTAGTGTCTTCGTAGGTACAAGAAAGTTAATTCAATCTTGGAGTAGGAATCGGTACCACTACTAGAAACAGCCCTATTACCGACGGAATTTTACCGACGGACAACGTCCGTCGGTAATACCGACGGACATAAAAGGGTTACCGATGGAAAAATAATTTTCATTTGCCGGTTTTTTTTTTTAAATTTTCATTTTGGTCCGTCGGTAACACTATTATTTCCGTCAGTAAAAACTGCAGTCGGAAATACCGACGGACTCCGTCCGTCGATAATAATACGTATATATACAACCCCTACGCCTTCTCCGGTCATTTAGGTCGAAATTAAAATCAAGAACAGCACCAAGCAGCGCCGTTGCCCCCGTTCTCCGGTCATTCCGTCGTCGTCTCTCACCGGTGAGGTTAGTAATTCTCTCTCTCCCTCGTTTTCTCTATCGCTCTCTCTCTCTCATTAAATTCTTAAAAATCACTTCCAGCGCCGTTGATTCGCCGTGGCCGTTGCCGTTGCCCTTCCAGCTCCGTTGCCGTCGCCGTCCGCCCTCCCTCCGTTCAACTTCCGCCGTTTAAAATCACTCACGGTAAATTCAATTGGGCAACTGAATTTTTTTTTGTTTGCTACTTGATGTATGGAATAAGCATACTTGATGTATGGAATAAGTAAATTTGGACTGGAAAATTAGGGTTAGCTGTTTGTTTTGATTTTGCGATCCCGATTTTTGTGTTTTACAGTTTTGGATTTAGACGCCTAATTGTTCTTTAAGATTCTTGAATTTTGAGATTCTGAGTAATTCTAATTGGAGTTTACTATACTTAATCATTCTATTCAATCATTATTTCCACTCACTGAGTTTCCAATATTGTTTGCTTTAATATCTTGCGCTTATGCTTTATATTTTAGTAGGAATATTATGATAGGATGCACAACTGAGTTGTTCTTTGATGTCTTCTGTACAACTTTTGATAACTTAGGGTCTTTATTATGAAATGAATATAAGTTGCTCGCAGCATTGCTAGTTGTTTAGAGAGCGGTTATGAGCTAGTCTTTTTCTTTAGCCACACGTGTAAATGGTTTGTTTCGTGAGAGTATCTAGGGATAGTATTTCTCGAAAGGGAGAGCTTTTTGAATTGGTGAAATTGTCTTGTAGGCTTTGATTGTCATTTGATGCACCTTTATGACATTTGATTTTGACATTGATGTTTCGAGGGTTCAGTGCTTATGTGGAATTCAAACGAGTTTATTAACGATTGTTACTAGGGACTATTGCTCTGCATGATGCTCGATTCACTTGTGTGTTAGGTCTGGCTGTGTTCCCATTCGGGTCAAAATGGAATAAGTATATTTGTCTATAAGCATGTGTTTTTGTGCATTTATGGATTTAATTTCACTCGACTTTTCAAAGTGACAAGTTTATATTATTTTGGCATTCCACTCATTCCATTTCCTTTTGGATTAAAGTTCTATACATAACATGCTTTTACCCTTTTTTAAGCATGTGTTCTCCATTATATTTATCTCTCTCACTTTCTCTCTCTCTCATTTGTCACGGCCATTCGCGCGTTGCGCGCCGTTCTGTAGATTCTTTCCTAATTTCTGGTAAGGATTTCTCCTTTCTATTTCTCAAACACCATCACAAGATTTCTCAAAGGACTTCAGATAGCATATTAATTTAGGCTCAGTTTTATGTTTGATTGTTTTTATAAATGTTTATATGCTTCATGTTATGTATAGTCAAAGGGGGAGTGAGGGGGGTGAATATCTAAAATTAATAAATAAAAAAAATAAAAAAAATAAAAAAAAATAAGTAAAAAATGAAATAAAAAATAAATAAAAAAAACAAAATAAATAAATAAATAAAATAAATAATAATAAAATAATAATAAAAAATAATAATAATAATAATAATAATAATAATAAAAATAATAATAAAAAAAACAAAATAAATAAATAAATAAAATAAATAATAATAATAATAATAATAATAATAATAATAATAATAATAATAATAATAATAATAATACTAATAAATAATAATAATAATAATAATAAATATAATAATAAAAAATAAAATAAAAAATAAATAATAAAAATAAAAATAAAAATAAAAATATACATATATGTATATATATAATAAGATGAGAGCCTTTCTCACACACAGTTATCAAAATCCGTCCATCTTTGATAAAAAAAGATAGAGCAAATAAATTTTTCACTGTTTGAGCAAAGAATTTTCTGTTTAATAAGAGTTTTTCGGTTTCCTTTGTCCTCTTCTCTCTACAGGATCTTAAACATCACGGCCCATGTTCTTGTCGATGTCTGTTTTCTCTTCTCTTTGGTGGTATACGATCACAAGTAAAAACAAGGTAACGATATAACACCGGTGAAGAGAAAACAAAACTTTCCTCCAATTTTTAATCTCCACCTTCCATTTACCTAAGATCTGATTGCGAGAATCTTCCTCGCTGAGCATGAAAGTTGGCGGTGTTGCTCTCAATCTCATGGTTGCTTCGCAAAACATGCAAAGCAACCGTGAGATTGAGCGGCAACACCGCCGCCTTCAAGCTCGTGAGGAAGATTCGCAATGAGCTCTTGGATAAATGGAAGGTGGAGATTGAAAAATTGGAGAAAGCTCTGTTTTCTCTTCCCGGTGTTATCTTTGTTACCTTGTTTTTACTTGTGACCGTATACCACCGATGAAGAGTAAAACAGCAATCCAAGAACACGGCCGTGATGTTTGAGATCCTTAGAGAGGAGGAGTGAAACCGAAAAACCTATATTAAACAGAAAATCCTTTGCTCAAGCGATCAACTTGTTTGCTCTGTCTTTCTTGGTCTAAGCTGAGATAGGGTTTTGATTGTTGTGGATGATAACGACTCTCATCTTGTTTATTGATCAAAATTATGCATGTTATGGTAATGAATAAAAATAAAAATTATGCACGATTATATGATTTGTAAATATCATTATTGTCTATTAAAATTGCTTGATTTTTTATTATAAAGCAAGTAGACAAAGTGATATTTGTAATTCATACGTGTATTTCGGGATGGGATAGAAGCCGACCCCAATTCTAAACCTAATGGACATGAATTGTCCTTTCACCCTAGAGAATGATATACTTAACAACAAAGAATTAAATATTAATATTTAAAATTATTCACATCCACCTAAACCGACTACCGAGACCAATTTGTGTTGAAAATTCTGAAAATTCTGATGTTCCAGAAGCCGGTGTGAATTAGGGTTAGGGTTTTATATCAATAAATCTAAATGAAGTGTCTTTTTATTTGTATATATATTGATATATTGTTTTTATTTGTATATATAATATACTTGTTTAGATATGTCGGGTCGAGGTGGCAATCGTTCAAAGAGAGGCAAGGTTGCGGGATTTGTCCATCGTCTTGTTTCTCCAAGGACTGGAGGGAGGGGCTCTACGTCTGGTTCAGGACGTAGTGATGATGATTTGAGCAGTCAAGGTAATGTAAGCTCTAGTATTCCAGTTAGTGAACCATCCGAACGGGTTAACTTGGACGCAATTATTAATGAGGATGGAAAAATGGAAATATCTATCTCTCCCGGTGGCCAGTAAGTATTATTTAATTGTAAATGTCATATATATAATGTTTACATTTTATTATTGTCTTTTTATTTGTATATATATTGATATATTGTTTTTCAATTAATATCTTATAGGTTTATACATGGTGGTTGTCAAGATTCCGCTAGATGGTTAGGGAATTTATTCAGCGGGTATAATTTTGAGGAATTTTATCCCACCCCGAAGTCAATATCAAAAGAGGTGTACGCTATCTGGTATAGCCAGTTTCGGATAAAATTACTTAATTCTCTTTCCTTTGTAAAGTTTGTAGACTATTCCCTTGTGTATTTAACTACTTTTACTATTTTTGTAGCACATATATTCATGCCCTGGGTGTACCGACGTTCAAATCGAGGCGGCTTTCAAGAAATTGGTTGCTAAGCGATACGCTAGAAAAGTGTACGACATGAAAAGAAAGTGGCTAAATGATGGTTTGCCTCCAGCTAATTTCTCCACTGGTGCGTGGGAGCAGTGGGAAGCCTATTGGAACAGTGAGAAATTTCAAAAAAATTCAGAAATTACAAAGAAGAATAGGAACTCACAAGAGGGGGCAGGGAGTTTGCACCTTTGGAGGATCAATTAACTTCAGCGAGACTTGGTCCAGAATGGTAAACTTACTTCATTTATTATCCGTTTGGAAATTAAGCAATACTATATTTGATTCATATATTGTTATTATTTGATAGGCTTTTTAAAGTTTTAATTTTTTTGTATGTTAAGGCGTAAGAAACACGAAAGATGATGAGGCGATCTGCTCTTTGTGTTTACGGCTACACATCTTGCGGAGGCTCGCGATGGCTCAGGGCCACAATGGGTCAACCCTTATTACCAGACCCTTTATGTAAGTGTTAACAGTATTTTATATTAGTAAATTATAAATTATTTAGTTAAAGAAATATTATTTTCTACCGTAGTGTATAATGTATTTTTTTTTCAGGAAAAGTATGATAGGCGGGCTCGTGAGGAGGCTATTGAAGAAGGAAGTTTGGCTCCTGAGAGCACCGAGCGGCCCGCCTTTCGTGAAAAGCTTTGGGCGGCCATTGTCCTCTGAGACAAGCAACCAAAGGGAGACCGCTTGCCTGGATTCGGAGGACATGGTGCGGGGTATTTTAACATGCCATTCCGCAGCCCTACTACGCAATACTTTTCATCTTCTTCCTCCGACGGCAGTCATCATGTGGATCAAGAAGCGTTTGATGATCGGGTCAACAGAGAGGTTGAGAGGCGAGTGGAGCTGATCCAGAGCCAGGTGCAGGACCAGGTGCAGACCCAATTGCAGACCCAGATGCACACCCAGGTGCAGAGTATATTGGAGCAACAGCTTGAGCAGCGCATGCAATAATACTTGGCTATCATGAATTTGCAATCACAGCCACAGCCACAGCCACGTAATAGCGGTAACGCTTCTGATGAGTCAGTCGGTCAATACCTTAGGCGAAGTGGCGGTGGTAGTGGCGGTGGTAGCGGTAGCGGTAGCGGCAGCGCTCGTGGTCGGGGTCGTGGTTGATTGACATTCATTTTATTTGGCTGGCATGTAATGTAAACAAATATATTTTATTTTCCTTTCCCTTTCCCTTCCCTTTTCCCCAAGCGAAACAATTTCCTTTTCCCCTTTTCCCCTTTCCCCTTCCCCTTTTCCCCTTTCCCCTTTCCCCTTTCCCCTTTCGCTATGTGATGTTATTACAGTTTCATTTTATTTGATGTTCAAACAAAACATTTTCCCTTCCCCTTTTCCCTTTCCCATTACCCCTTATCCCTTTCCCATTACCCCTTTTCCCTTTGTTTGTAGGTTGTTTGTGTTTTTTTTAAGTTGGGATTTGTTTAAAACAGGTTTGACAGGTTTACAGGTGGTTTAATAATAAAATAGAATTTTTTTTTAAAATCTGGTCAAATTACCGACGGATATTTCCGTCGGTAAATAATTAAAAACACAAAAAATAAAATTAATTACCGACGGAAATTTCCGCCGGCAAAGTTGCAGCTTACAGACGGACATATCCGCCGGAAATGTTTCAAATTACCGTCGGACATATCCGCCGGTAAATATGAATTTTTCCGACTGATTTAACCGTCGGTAAGTGTTTTTAATATTTTATTATTTTAATATTTACCGACGGAAATATCCGTCGGTAACCTCCGGCAAAGGCTCCGGCGAACCGGCCGGCGTACCTGCTTTCCGACGGACAATTTCTGGCGAAATTTTCTATTTTCCGACGGACTATCCGCCGGTATCACCGACGGAAATGGTCCGTCGGTATTACCAACGAATTATTTTCGACGGAATTCGACGGACTATTTCCGTCGGTAATGTTCATTTACCGACGGATATGGAGAGTTACCGACAGAAATGTCCGTCGGTAAGAGGCCTGATTCTAGTAGTGTACCAAGGATTTCATGATTCAATACTTGGCTTTTTTTCTTTTTTCTTTTTTTTTATCCTTGCCATTCCATGACTCTTCTTTACGAAGACACCTTTATTTTTTTGATTTTTTTTATTTATTATTTTTTTTTTTTAAATTCTTCAAAGATACTTGCCCCTTTTCAACATTACATTCCCATTTTCCTAAGTTGACCACATAAGCCATGCCCAATATCTCATAAACTCTTGACTTGTTATTGACAATTGTGTGATCATGTTCTAGCTACCCCGGATATGCAAAGTAATCCCATAACGGTCACTTAAATTGGTAACCATGATCCCGTGCAAGCAAAGTGTTGTGGTGAAATAGAAAACAAAGTTGGTATGTTCTAATGCAACTCTATTTTTATAACTATGATGGCACATAAGATGCAAGAACCAAAAACAAACATATCACAACATCCCAACCATGAGTGGCAACCCAACTATAAAGTGAACAACACAGTTTTCAAATTCTTGACCGCACCAAAGGTTGCCTACTTCCCCAAAACAATGAGAAACTACTCATTGAAATAGGCTCAGGTCACCGTAGTTCAAACATTTCCCCTCAATAAATGAGAGAAAGACACAATTTGACACATTTTTTTTTTTTTTTAAAAAAACAAAACATCATACACTAACATTATAAGCATACTTCCACCCCCAAACATAAATAGTGTTATGTCCTCATAGCATGAAAATCAAAAGACAGCAAAACTCAAATTCGGGGGGGGGGGGGGAGGGAAAGAAAAGTAAAAGACATAAAATAAAACACGGAAAATTAAAAACGGAAAGCAAGTAAATTCGTACCATGTTGGGGTGCCTCCCAACTAGCGCTTTGTTTAAGGTCGGTAGCTCGATCGGACACCAAGGTTATCTTTACCTTCACCTTCCTTCCTTTTGCCCACTTCACCATCTCGCGGGTCTTCACTTTCAGTTTTAGCCCCATAAATATTCCCTTTGATATATGACCATTTAGTGCCCAAGGGAATTTTTGACTTTTCATGTTTTTGGGCTTCTCCTCTTTCAAATTTTCACTACTTTCTTCACCCTAAAAACAGGGGGAGGTACAAGAATGATGGAGGCTTTCACGCTTTCAATGGGATGGAGAAGATCTTCGTTGAGACATTGCTCGCCAATTTGGTCGGGCCTAACCTCATCAACATTAATGCCCTCATCATCTTTTACTTTCTCTTCCACCCCATATAGGGCCAACTCAATTTCATCACACACTTGGTCATGCCATGTTTTCTCTACCTCCTCAGTCGACTCACTCAATTCATCATCATCAACAACCACATTATCATTAGTAGCAGACGGAGAGAGAGTTGGAAGTTCGTCACAATCGGAATCATCCTCCCAATATTGTTTCGGAGGGACCGAACTTGTATCTTGCCCCCAACCCCTCAATGCCTCTAGTATTTTAGTCACGTGTGCTCCCACCCTATCCATGGTTGCATCTAATCGTTGTTGTTGCTGACGATTTTCCTCCTTCCATCTTGTCAGATCCTCATCCCTTGATTGCTCTTTAGGTTGTGGTGGGTCATAAGAATGTGGCTCATAAGTGTTCCATGCTTGGCTTTGGTTTTCCCACTCTTGCTTGTAGGAGTCGGGAAAATGTTCATATTGTTGCCACGGATAGAACAGACTCGTTTCTTGAACCTGTGGATAACACTCAAAAGAATACGTCCTCGAAGGACACTCATATGAAGCATGGGAGTATAATCCACAATAAACACACGACTCATAGATGCCATAATTATGCATTTTTGAGTCCACACAAATATTTACACTACACAAATATTTACACTACCTAAACTATTTACACTACCTAAATCAACAAATTCAACCTAAACAATTCCCCGGCAACGGCGCCAAAAACTTGATGGGTTAAAAATCCCACTTGTAATAAAAACACCTCGCAAGTGTACGAGTGTCGTTGTGATAGCGTACACGAGTAAGGGGTCGATCCACGGAGAATTGTTGGGTGATTAAGTCAATTTGAATAGTGTATACTAAAGTAATAAAAACAAATAAAAAGGAGGGGGTTGGTTTTTAAGACTAAAACTACTAAGAAGCAAGTAAACTTGCAAATAAGAACAAATAAAAACAAGCACAATTAACAACTAGAGTTAACAATATTAAACAAGTTTCACGGATTGGACTTCACTAAATTACCCATTTCATGCCAATTTTGATTAAGTATGTGCATTCTCACTAGGATTCATTCACTTTAATAGAGAGTGGGACGGTGAGGCGACCGGATTACACTCTCACTTTCCAAAATCAATCACTTTGCGCAAATCAAGTTCAAGCAATTAATTTAGGAAGCAATAAGATCAAACGAATTAAAAGAACCAAAATCAATTTAATTTCTATAACGGAATCAAACCAATTTTATCACCAAAGCATGTGCCTTTGTTTAAAATCCCCAAATCAATAGTGAATTAAAAACACAAATATATTGAAAATACCAACTAGAGACTAGATCTAAAATTGCAATCTTGAAAACCCAATTAAAATGTTAAGATGATCTAGAGAGAGAAAGCACAATGATAAAATGATTTATGACATGAAATTAGGCAATAAAGCTAAATCCAATCCATGAAATAAGAAAATTAACTACTCATAATAATAAAATTTACAAAATAAAAATAAAGAAATAAAACCTTAGTAATGGAACAATGGAACAATGGAGGACTCTCCTCCCTTCGCCTCCTTCAGTCTCAAAAATAAAAACTTAACCTAAAATTTCATCTTCCTACTATCAACAAAAAAAAAACAACAAAGGCTGATCAAGGCTTTTAAAATATGGGGCTAAGGCCCAAAGCAAACAAACAAAGGAGTGGCCCAAAAATTGCCTTCGAATCTGGCTGGAACTTTGCCTTGGCTTGGCGTGGAGAAACATGGGTATGGGTTGATGATGACTTGGGCGGCCGCTCATGTGCTTTGGGCGATCGCCGAAGAGCCTCGGCCTTGTTTGGGCGGTCGCCGAAGCTTAGAATTGGATGGCTGGCCAATTTTCTTTCTTTTCTTTCTTTATTCAGTAATTCCTTAGTACTTCTTTGGATTCGTTTCGCTCCGTCTCGAATTTTAATCTTTTCTTCACCTTAAATCACCCGTTTTTCACCTTTTCAACCTGAAAATAAAATAACACTAACAAAACAATTAAACTACATTTTTACTCGGGAATTTTGCAATAAATAGAATTTAGAACATATAAAATGGATATGAAAACACATCCATCACGGACAAATATTTTACTTACGATGTTCCAACTAGGTGAAATTCTACCTACAAAATGTTAACCGATGGTTTTGCTTATAAATCTCCTAATGCAATTTTTTATGTCAATTGGCTATCAAGAACCTCTATTTACTTATCATTGGAATGCATGCATTAATTTATGTGAATTGTTAAAGATTTTTAATACCGCTACTTTGACTTTTTCGGGAGTTTATTATTCAATTTCCGTTTTGGTGCTAGAGCATTGTGTTGCAATTGTTACTATTTTTGACAATTTAAAAGAATGCCCTATTTTAAAATAATGCATTTTTAACATGAGACAAACGTGGCTTAAATATTTTGACACTATTCCGTCTCTTTTCTTGGTTGCAAAGTTATTAGATCCCCGAGTTAAATTAGATGATTTAGAGTCCATTATAACTTATTATTATATGAAATTATATCCCGATGGTGACGGTAATAATGAACTTTCGTCAATTATTGTTAATGACACAAAAAATGATTTGATTAACCTTTTTAATTAGTATAATGCCTTATATGAAAACACTTCTCAAAGCCAACAACATGAAAATGATTCCTCTACTTCTCTACCAAGTTTTACTAGTGGGGATCCATATAGTTTTATTGCAAATTTGTATAGTAAAAAATATGGTCCTTCTCGAGGTTCATCTTCTTCATCATCATACATTCCCGTGGAGTTAGAAACTTATTTCACTACAAACTTTGAATTAAACCAAGACCCAAATTCAAATGAATTTGATATTTTACAATGGTGGTCAAAAAGGAAAGACATTTATCCTATACTTTCCATAGTTGCTAAAGAAGTCTTAGCCTCTCCCGCTTCAGCGGTGGCGGTTGAATCGGCATTTAGCGTTGGTGGAAATGTTTTGGATGAAAGACGTTCCCAACTAACAAGTGAAAACTTGGAACATCAATTTTTACTTGGCGATTGGGTTAGAGCGAAAAAAAGGCAACAAGACTTGCCTTATGATGAGGTCTATTGGATCCGAGATATCAATACGATGTCGAGGACTCCACGAAAAGTAGTGATGAATGAATGATGTTTTAGATTAATTTTTATTTTAATTAGAATAGTTTAGACTTTAGATTAGGTTTATTTTTATTTAATTGTAATATTTAGGTTGAGGTAAATGCTCCTAAATGCCCCCCCCCCTATTTATAAAAGGGTAAGGTTGGTTGTCCCCTCTTTGTAATTTTAATTTAATTAATAAAATTTAAGGGTACCGTCCCTTTTTTTTATTTACTTTTATTTATTTAGAAATTCTTAATGTTTTTATATAACTTTTTGTAAAAAAATTCAGGACAATAAAACATCTCAAATACGTTTCTTTATCCAAAAAAAAATTGAAAAAAAGAAGTTAATATACTATAATTATATACAAGTTATTAGTTAACGAAAACTGTTAAAAAGATAATTGTTTTCTTATTTTTAAAAATTCTTAACTTTTTTTATATAACTTTTTCTAAAAAAATTTAGGACCAAACAACATCTCAATTAGTTATCTTTATCCAAAAAAAATTGAAAAAAAAAAGTTAATACTCCCTCCGTCTCAGCAGAAGTGTCACTTTTTACCCAAAATGGCGTCCCGTTTGAAGCGTCACCTTTCTTAAAAAAAGAAATGTTTTATTAATATTCTATTATCCCATCCACTATTTCCTCCACTAATTCTCTCCTCTACACTCACAACACTTTTTAAATTCACTATTTCCTCCACTAATTCTCTCTCCTATTTTCAAATTACACTCACAACATTTTTTCTTCCCACTTTTTTTCTTAATTTGCGTGCCACCCCTAAAAGGGTGACACTCTTGCTGGGACGGAGGGAGTATACTACATACAAAGTTAACGAAAATTGTTAAAAAATTAACTGTTACAAGATTGAAAAATGATATGTTCGGTCGAGCACTACTATAGACTCGACCGAGCATATGAGACCAGAAAGTTGGCATTTTTTTGAAGGGTATGCTCGATCGAGCAGTATATATGACTCGACCGAGCAACCCTCAACTCCTAAACCATAAAAGGGTATGCTCGACCGAGCAACACCAAAAACTCGACCGAGCAGATCCAAACCGGGTAAATCGGAGGTTAACCGGAAAACCATTAAAACCGTATAACCATCAAACCGTAACCGGTTTTATCCGGTTATCCGATTCGGTTCCGATTGATGTTTTTCTAAGGTTGAAACCGCCGGTTTTCAACCGTGAACCGACGGTTAAACCGAACCGGCCATGTCTAGCTTCTCCATGTCTCCCATAATAAATATTCAAATTCAAAAAAGTTTTATCCCAAAATGAATGTCTACTTTGGAAAAAAAATTCCTTCAATGTTTACCAAAAATATCGCTATTCATTTATATCGTAAAATTGAATGTTTAAAAAGTGGATAACAAGAATATTTATGAATTATTGCCATTAAGATGTATAAAAAGTATATATTTTAAAAATATATTAAAAGCACACATTTTCAGAGCGTCTATTAAAATAAATTTTGAACATTCAATTAGATTGAATTAGAGACTAATGAAGTATATTATACTGCATGTTGTACAACTATAGCTGATTTTGTTCTTTACTGCCATATGAATGCACCTTACATTCCATATTTTGAAGAAATATGAAGGAATTTTCGAATTAATTTTTTTTGAGTTGATTTTACAAAAAATGCGTTGTTTTTAAGCTTAGGAAAAATGTGTTTTACACTGACACTTAATAACAATAACACTGACACTTTTTTACACTGACACTTTGTTACACTAACACTGACACTTTTATACACTGACACTTAATATACATGCACTGACACTTTTTTACACTGGCACTTTGTTACACTAACACTGGCACTTTGTTACACTAACACTGACACTTTTTACATTGACACTTAATATACATGTACTGACACTTTTTTACACTAGCACTTTGTTACACTAACACTAGCACTTTGTTACAGTAACACTGACACTTTATACATTGGCACTTAATATACATGCACTTGCACTTTTTTACACTGGCACTTTATTACACTAACACTGACACTTTGTTAAACTAAGTGTCGATTTACACTGGCACTTTGTTACACTAACACTGGTATAGCGGTGGAAACAAAACACATTTTTTTCTAAGCTTAGAAAAAACGCGTTTTTTGTGAAATTTTGACATTTAAAAAAAAAAATCAACTAAAAAACTATTTATTTACTTGGTGAAGAAAAAACGAAGATAAAGAATATTTATCATCACCAAAGACCATTGTAAACAAACTGACAGATGAAACACAAAATTTGGGGAGAAATGCGTTTCTCCGTAATTTATGGAGAAACGGGGCCCGACTTGTCGCGCGACAATGCAGGCCAAGGCTTCTGGATATCCAGAAGCTTATGAAAGTGATATCCAGAAACCTTCAAAATGAATATCCAGAAACTTTCAAAATGTTTCTGGATATTCATTTGATGGTTTACGGATATACATTGAAAGGTTTACGGATATCGAAACCTTCAAAATGAATATCGAGAAACTTTCAAAATGTTTCGGATATTCATTTGATGGTTTCTGGATATACATTTTGAAGGTTTGGATATCCGAAACCTTCAATAAGCAATTTCTGGTCTTGGCCTTGGATTTGGCTTCAAATCTATTTTTCGGATATCCGCCCAAAGGCTTACGGATATCCGTTCCAAAGCTTCTGGATATCCAGAACCCTTTGAGACTGATATCCAGAATTTTTTTTCTGGTTATCAAACGTATAGCTTCTGGCTATTAAAAACACGTTTCTCCATAGTTATGGAGAAACGCGTTTCTCAGCAGACCCACTCCAGATGAAAATAGTGAGTTAAGTATAAAATTCGCACTAACCTATTAATCTCTCTATTCGTTAATGAAATATACTTTTTTTATAATTACGTCCATAAACTAAATACTCCCTCCGTCCCACTATATTTGACACTTCTTTTCATTTTGGGCCGTCCCACTTCACTTGACACCTTCCAAAAATAACCAAGTTTTTATATTTTTATATTAATGGACCCCACCACTCATTCTCTCTCTTCATTTTCCACCACTCAATTTATTCAACCAACACTACTATTTATTCCACTCATTCTCTCTCTTCATTTTCTACCACACATTTTCTTTATTTAATTGTTTCTTCTTAGTTCCCGTGCCCACTCCTTGGGTGTCAACTATAGTGGGACGGAGGGAGTATTTAGTTTATCATTTCGTCCTTCCATCTATTTTCCTTTCAAATCGCCGTTGCAAACGTGGCCTGATGACTTCATAAAAATAACTGATTTTTGCTCAAAATTTTGCTAACCAAGCAACTGAAACACCGATGTGGCACTAAGATAGTAAGCATTGATGACTAAGTCATTAATGTGAAATATTCAGTTCAATAGGGGTTAAAGTGTAGTTTTCCTTTCTTTGCTTATTTATTTTTCATTATAATTAATCAATTAAAAATTGGTTTTAAAAATAAAATTATACAATTTTAAAGATTATTCATAAGTTAAACTTTTTTTTGTCATACAAACTCACAACCACACCACCCTAGCCTCCACTGCCCATTGCAAAACCACCACCACCTCCAACCAAGCTGTCCCATCACTACCATCCAAACACCACTGCCCGATCAAACCATCACCACGGCACATCCAGGAAATTAAAAAATATTCAAAAATCAGAAAAAAGCAAAGAAACTCGCAAATCAAAAACATTAACCCCAGAAAACAAAATGTCATTAACACCCATGTAGGAGATATCCGAATATATTCACATATATTCGGATGATCATGCCAAATAATCTAGGAGATATAGTTTGATCATGTTTGGTTGTATTTGTGTACATCTTTTCCTTAATTATCTCTTTCCTTCCTTAGTCAGTTAGGGTTAGACTTTTGTAGTATATATATGGAGGGCTCTTTGTAATATGGTTGATATATGAATATACACACAAAATTTATTCATCATCTCTTAAATTTATAATGGTATCAGAGCTCGACTGACATAAGATCGAGCAAGCTTCCGCACACACACACACACACATCTTCTTCTTTTCCTCTATTCCCTTCACCATGGTATCAGAGCTCGACTGACATATGTCTCCATTTTTTTATCTCGGCATCAGACAGTCCAAACACAGTCTTTGTAAGCGATCTTCTTCGAGATGGGAATTATGCAGATTGGGTTGATGAGATGAGTAATGCCCTCTTTGCAAAGAATAAAATTGGATTCGTAGATGGAACGGTTCCAATCCCAGACGAAGGTTCGGCAGAGTTGGCGTTGTGGATACGATGCAACACTATGGTAAAGGGGTGGCTGAATAGTGGTATGGAGAAAGATATTCGCAACAGTGTAAAACATGCAGGGACGGCACAAGAAATATGGGAGGACTTGCAGGAACGTTTTGGGAGCGAATGTGCTCCTAGGGCTTATGAGCTAAAGCGAGCCATAACCCTAACGAGACAAGAAAGCCTCTCGGTGTCGGCATACTACACAAAGTTAAAGGGTCTTTGGGATGAGATCCAATCCATAGCTCCATTGCCTAAGTGCAAGTGTACTAGGTGCACGTGTGATACACCCAAGAAGCTTGTGGAGATGAGGGAAAAGGAGCGTTTATATGAGTTTCTTATGGGTTTGGATGCTAGTTTTGGGACAATTAAAACCCAAATTATGAGCATGAAACTGACGATCAGTTTGGGTGCAGCCTACCATCTGGTTTCTCAAGATGATAAACAAAAACAGGTTAGTACTGCAGGAAAGGTAAATATTGAGGTTGCTGCGTTTCAAGCACAAAGCAGTCAGCGAGCTGTGGAGACAGTTGTTCAACAAGTTGTGCAAACAATTGTACAGACAAAAAAGCCAAAATGCACACAATGTGGAAAGTTTGGTCACAAGGTTGAAAGCTGCTACAAAATCATTGGATACCCAGAAAATAAGAAAAACAAACAGAAGTGGGCCACTGAGACATTTGCGCACCTTGCTGCAGGAGAAGGCAGTCTGATTCCTGGGTTTACCGATGAGCAGTGCAAGCAATTGATTCAATTCCTTTCAAACAAAGCACAGGGAAAGCAAATTTCTTTACCTACAGCAAACATGGCAGGTAAACAGAATAATGTTAATGCTTGGATAATTGACTCAAGAGCAAGTGAACACATAACTTGCAATGAATTCATGCTGGAAAACCAAGTTCGGATCGGAACAGAGGCACCTGTTAGAATTCCCAATAGCGATGTGAAATTACCCGGGATTTCGCGCGGGCGCGAAACGCGGTTGTCTTTCGCGGAGGGTTGGTGTCTGAGACCTCGCTTCATGGGAAGGAAAAAATGAGGAGTCGCCACGCGGTTTTTGTATTTTGAGCCCAAACGTTGAGAAACGACTATTGAAAATGGTGTCGTTTTTATTGGTAGCAAAAACTTAGGAAAAGGCTTTGAAAATGGGGATCATTTTTATTGGCAGCTGTGATGATGTGTGATGTATCGAAAATTTCCCCATTTTTTGTTTGAAAAAATCAACGAAACGGAGTCGCCACGCCATTTTAATTTTGAAGGGCCAAAACTTTGAAAAAAGCCCGAGATCAGAGATTTAGGTTCGGAGGTCATGTTACACGCCGGGAAGGACGTTAGTGTGCACCCGGAATGCCTCGTAAAACGAGTCTTCCAAGCTGAAAATCATTTGTGTGTGTGTGTGTGTGTTTTGGCCAAAATACTTTGAAACTCAGAAAAGTAAAAATAGGGATATCTTTTCAAGACTTTAAACTGATCCCATGATTTTTTGGAAGATTTTTGGATTGAGATTTGGTACTCAAAAGACCTTTTGAAGTTGAGAGCCATTTCTGCCAGAATGAAAAAGGCAGTGGACCTTTGATTTTGAAATGGATTCAAGGGTCTTAAAACTTCATAATCTGGATAAACTCAGAGAATGAAAGTTGTTTTAGACACCTTAAATAAGATTTGTGCGAAGGAATTTTCCATTTTGGAGAAGATTTGAGGGGTCAAAACCTTCTGGAAACCTCAGATATGAGATCTGGATTCCCAGAAGCTGATGAACTAGCCTCTGAAAGAAAATTTGAAAAGAGGAGTTTTACTCACCCAAAAAATAAAGTAAAAATATGTCTGGAAATCTATGGATGTTGGCTACAAAAAGTGTTTTGTATTCAACACCAAATTCCAAGTTCATCTGTGTCCAAAAATTAAGATAATGGACTGAGGTCTGGAAAAATTGCTACTGGACAGCAACTTCCCAAGAGAGAAAATATGATTTAAAGGGGGGTTTTGCATCCATGCTTGTCCCCATTTCCCTAGGTTTTGGTTAGTGATCACTAGACATTTTAGTGGTGAATCAACTATACCAAACCATCCTTGGGGTACATTAGGACCAAGCATTTCATTTGCTTGGGGAGGGGGATTTTACCCTTTTGAAAATGAGATTTGATGTATGAAAATGTTTTTTAGGGTTTTGAAAATGAGTTTTCTTTGCAAGAAAGTAAGAGAACTTGAAAATGATGTTGATCTTTGTAGAAGATCATCCATGGAGATGGTCTTCCATGGTGATCTTCTTAGATCTAAAGCAAGAAGATGAAAGAACTACATTTTGTAGTTTGCAAATGCATGCATGGTTGGAGTTTAGGGTAAGGAGAAGGAGGGTTTACCAATCTTTCTTGTGTTCTTGAGTTTTTGGCTTGAGTGTATGAGTGTTTAAGGCTTGAATATGAGAGTTAGTGGATGAGTGTGAGTTGGGAAAGATTGGAGAGAAAAAGGTGACAATTCTTGAAGAATTCTCACTGTTTTCTCTCTATATTTCGCCAGAGTTTCGGTGCAATTGGTGTTTTTTTTTATTTTTGTGACTGGAGGGCTCAATTTATAGCCCTCCTGAAATGACAAACTCATCCGCGCGGACAAGTCCCTTCAGCGTGCACTGTTCATTAAATGCAGCTCCAGCTTTGGACAAGAGGAATATTTCTTTTTGAAATTCAAATTAAACAGCCAGTTTATGTTTCCAGCATTTCTATTTGTGGTTTTATTCCTTTTGTTTTACTTTTTGAGATTCTTTTTGAGGTTTAACCTTAAATAACAATGCCCATTTTACCCTCACTTTGTTAGAAATGTTAGGATTGTAAGGACTTGTTAGAAATGTTATAACTTTCGTTAATTTTCTAACGAAAATTCTAACAAGCTCAAATTGGAGCACTTACAGTAGCCCCTCGGCGACGGCGCTTTCGAAGGAAGCGGGGTCGTCGATAAGAGTAAGGCTCCATATTTGGCGGGATGATCGAGTGATCGGGTGGCGGAACCTAGCTATAGGCTACCTACGTATCCCGAATGGGAATCAAGCCGATCGTAGTTCGGGTCTTTGACCACGGAGATGATGGCGTTTTAGGTGCCTCGAACCCGATGAGCGAGTTCTGTGATCGGTTCTTTGGAGAGAAACTTCTGCTTTGGGATAAGAGATGACCATTTTCGGTCGATGGTTATCCGCTTTCATTTGGGGATAGGAATGACCATTTTCGGTCTCTACTGGGGATGATTGCGATTTATCGCTTTCTAGTGATAGCGTCTTAGGTGCCTCGAACCTTGGAGATGGCGTTTTAGGTGCCTCGAACCTTGGAGATGGCGTTTTAGGTGCCTCGAACCTTGGAGATGGCGTTTTAGGTGCCTCGAACCTTGGAGATGGCGTTTTAGGTGCCTCGAACCTTGACGATGATGGCTTTTTAGGTGCCTCGGACCTTGATGATGATGGCTTTTTAGGTGCCTCGGACCTTGGAGATGGCGTTTTAGGTACCTCGAACCTTGATGATGATGGCCTTTTAGGCGCCTCAGACCTTAATTTGAAATGGCCTTTCGGTGGACTTCGTCTGCTGCCGAAGGAGAGGGTGACCGTTTTGGTCGAGAAATTTGGACCTAATGATAGGCTACCTACGTATCCCTAGTGGGAATCAAGCCCTTTCGTAGTTCGAGTCTTACTCGAGATTTCGTTGGCTTTTGGGATTCCGTTATCTTTCTTTGGGGATTTCGTTAGCCTTTCTTTGAGGAAAATCGAGACGTATTTGTGCAGGAAATCGGTCTTACGTTTGGCCGTTGGATGATTTTGATGAAAGATACGGGATCTCGTTATCTTTCTCGGGGCACTCGGTCTTACGTTTCTTGCCGGGAAGATTTTGATGAAAGATACGGGATCCGTTATCTTTCTCGGGGCACTTCGGTCTTACGTTTCTTTGCTTAGGAAAAGATTTTGATGAAAGATACGGGATCTCGTTATCTTTCTCGAGGAAATCGGTCTTACGTTTGACTTAGGGAAGATTTTGATGAAAGATACGGGATCCGTTATCTTTCTCGGGGCACTCGGTCTTACGTTTCTTTGCTTAGGGAATGATTTTGATGAAAGATACGGGATCTCGTTATCTTTCTCGGGGCACTCGGTCTTACGTTTCTTTAGGGAAGATTTTGATGAAAGATACGGGATCCGTTATCTTTCTCGGGGCACTCGGTCTTACGTTTCTTTAGCAGGGAAAGATTTTGATGAAAGATACGGGATCTCGTTATCTTTCTCGAGGAAATCGGTCTTACGTTTGACTACCGGGAAGATTTTGATGAAAGATACGGGATCCGTTATCTTTCTAGGGGCACTCGGTCTTACGTTTTACTGCCGGGGAATGATTTTGATGAAAGATACGGGATCCGTTATCTTTCTCGGGAAGATCGGTCTTACGTTTGGCTAGCAGGGAATGATTTTGATGAAAGATACGGGATCCGTTATCTTTCTCGGGAGATCGGTCTTACGTTTGGCTTAGGAATGATTTTAATGAAAGATACGGGATCCGTTATCTTTCTCGGGGAGATCGGTCTTACGTTTGACTGCCGGGGAATGATTTTGATGAAAGATACGGGATCTCGTTATCTTTCTCGGGAGATCGGTCTTACGTTTGGCTGCTATAGGGAATGATTTTGATGAAAGATACGGGATCTCGTTATCTTTCTCGAGAAATCGGTCTTACGTTTGATTCTTAGCAGGATGATTTTGATGAAAGATACGGGATCTCGTTATCTTTCTCGGGGCACTCGGTCTTACGTTTGACTGCCGGAGAATAATTTTGATGAAAGATACGGGATCTCGTTATCTTTCTCGGGGCACTCGGTCTTACGTTTGACTGCCGGGGAAGATTTTGATGAAAGATACGGGATCTCGTTATCTTTCTCGAGGAAATCGGTCTTACGTTTGGCTAGCAGGGAATGATTTTGATGAAAGATACGGGATCTCGTTATCTTCCCGGGGCACCTCAGTCTTACGTTTGGCTAGAATGATTTTGATGAAAAGGGGCCGACTTTGGTTAACTTTGTTAACTCTGTCAAGTTGGGAGCTGAATTGCGAGTCCTGGAATTTTAAGGGGCAAAAGGGTCATTTTGACCCTTGCAATCTGTCCGCGCGGATAGGGTTTGAAAACCGGGGGTATTAATGAGGGCCGCCCCCTTTTTTCTTCTTCCCCATTCAGGTTTTTGAAACAGACGAGAGAGCGAGAGAGAGACCGAGAAGAGGAAGCCATTGTTGCTCAAAAGCTTGAAAATTCCTCCGATTTCTTCGATTTTTAGCAATGGAACACGAGGGAAGGCGCTTTTCAAGGCCAGGACGTGGCCCGGTGGCGGAGAGACGATTGGAGCTCGTCCAGGATGAGGAGGCATTACAATCTTTCGCAATCGATGCGGAGGAGCCCTACCCCGATGCTTGGCAACATTGGGCTTCGGATCCGCATCTCCGAACGGTATACTTCGAATCTTTTTGATCCTCTTGTCGATTTCTTGATTGAAATTGAATTTTGAATTATTTTTTTTGAAAAATTTCGAAAATGACCATGTTCTTGGCCTTGGATTTTGGTTTCGATGCTTTGCATGGGTAACTCAAAATGTGCATTTTGCTTGAGAAAAGAATTGGTATTTTTGCCATTATTATTTTTTTTTTTATCCGAAAATTGTGAATGATGATGATTTTTTTTTTTGAAAATTGAATATTGATCTTGATGAATTTGTGGGTATCCCAAAATGTGCATTTTGCTTGGGAAAAGAATTGGCATTTTTGCCACATTTTTTTTTGAAATATTGTGAATTGTGATGATGCAATGCATGCATTTTGTTTTTGAAAGAATGGGCTTTTTGCCAACATGAGACGTATGTATGTTTAGGATTTTTTTTTTTTTTGAAAAGTGGGACGAATTTTTCCTCCCGTTGCATGTAAGATGGATGATATGCATGTGTGCATTTTTTTTTTCTTTGAGATGATGGATGGTATGCATGTATGCACTCTTTTTTTTTTTGAAAATGGGACGAAGTTTTTATTTCCGTCGACTCTTTGTATGGATGTATGAATGAATGGGACTTGCCGAAAACTGTTTTCTTTTATGCGAGAAAAATTGGGTCAGTGTCTCTGTTGCATGCCGTTATGTTTGTCGAATTTTTTTTTTTAATGCATGTGTATGCTCTTTTTTTTTTCTTTGTGCAAATGCAATTTTTTTTTTTTTGACATTTTCTCTTTTTTTTTTATTGCAGGGTGGAAACAACTATGTTACGGAAAGCGGTGAACAAGATGAAGACTCGAGGATCGGTGGAGTCCGTAGTTGAGGCATGGGATCGCGCTTGGATGCGGGCCGAGGAGCTTTGCCGAGTCAGAGGCAGTTGTTGTCGAGACGGGGCTTTGGGAGTTCGTTGAGTGCTTGAGGTGGGACCGGTCAAGTTCCCTAAGAGCAAGAAGGCTTGATGTTAGCTCACGGCGCGGCCTTGGTGGGGCGCGACCCACACCTTTCACTTCTTACGGGGCGAGGCTACGGTTACGCCCTCCGATTACGGCTGCGATTACGGGCTCCTGTCCTTTAATGGACGCGGCATTGAGTGGCGGGATGGCTATAGCGCCGATCTGCAGTTCTTACGGGATTTTCCCCTATTCCCAAAAAAGGGGATGGGGATGGAGTATGCCGTGGTCTACGGTAAGATTGTGGAGACCATAGCGAGCTACGAGGTCAGGGGAGGAGAGGATAGGCGGCGAGCGTATCGCTAGGGCCTTCTTGTGGTTTGCTTTCTCGAGCACCCTCTTTGGGCATACGAGGGGACGAGTCTTTGCCTTGCTGAGATCCTTGGAGGACATGGAGACGGTCGGAGATGTCTCGTGGGGCGAGGCCGGGTGGCGAGCTTTACTTTGCTCTTGATAGGTGGGAAGAATGTGAGCTCACTGTCTTGCTTTGAGTTTGCCCTGGAGGTATAAGCTCTCTTTTTGCTTTCCCCTCCTTCTCTTTTTTTGAGCACACACTTTTCTTTTGCCTTTGGATTGATTTGATTTTACCTTTCGCGGTATGGGCGTTGGAGTTTTTCACGTCACGATGTGGCGGCGGCCGGCGGAGTACGTCGGGCGTATCCGGCCATGCGAGTCTTGGTCCAAGCATGCCGGGAGAAGATAAGCTCCGGGGCGTACGACTCTCGAGTACGCGGATTGCCTTCCTTTGACGGAGGCCGAGACGGATGAGGGGATGATATTTTTCCCACAGGATCGCTTCGAGGTGGCGCAGTGTTGAAGGGCGTTTGAGATTCGGGCAATTTGTGGCGGAGGATTCTCGAGAGGTCCGACTTGCGACGCATATTATCTAGGAGAGAGGGTGACGCGCCGGCATGGCGTGAATCGCCTTTGAGGACACCGGTGGAGCCTCCCGCCGATATGATGCACCCGAGTGATCGGTCCGTGACTGGGATGATTACCGAGCCGGCCGGCCACTTCTCGGATTTCGTGGCGATTGATCCATATGCGACATTCGTCTTGAGGAGGCGAGGATGCCTCGGGTCTACGGATAGAGAGGGGCTTGGGATCCCGCGGTACCCTCGGACGGATTTTCCTATATCCGGGATGGGGTCCGATTGAGGGTGCAGATCCCTCGGCCGGCGGCTTCCACGAGCTTTCGGCCTCGTCAGGGTATGAAGGTATGGCCTTTTACGCTTACGCCTCTTCCCTCTCTTTCTTTTTTTGTTTCATCATCTTTAGCATCACTTCCTTTTTTGACGCTTTTGCTTTTGTGCGGTTTTCGGAGGTGGTCGTCGAGAAGGCGACGAAGCAAGTGATCGGAGCAAGAGATTCATCGGGAGGATGGTCGCTTGCGGGGCTCCTCGAGGCTAGAGCGAGGCGACCACGGCCGGCGCACTCGGACGGGAGGCTTCCCCTATTCGCTCGAGAGACTTCTTGAGAGACTCCTCTGTCTCCTCTCCTTGATCCGCGCGGTGCTTGCCTTCGGATCACGTCATTCTCGGGGATCCACACGGGCGGGGACACGTATGGCGGCATGGCGGGTCGTCTTCGTACGTCCGGGAGTCGACGCCTTCACCTTCGGATACGATTTTTCGCGAGATCTCGGCTTGCCCTATCGGGCGTGCCGGTTGGTCTGACGAGCCTCTTTGCGGGAGACGAGGACGATTCTGAGCCCGAGATTTTCAGGGCTCCTGAGGAGGCGGGCCCGAGTCGCAAGAGGGGCCGGGGGGAGACATCGGGCGCTAGAGACTCCGATTGATTTTTTTTTTTTGAGATTTGAGATTGGGATTTGTACAGCTTATGCACATTTTTTTTTGGAATGTAATAATTTAGGATTTTATTGATGTTTGTTTGTTTTTTTTTTTTATGCACACTCTTTTTTTTTGGAATGTAATAATTTAGGATTTTATTTTATGAATGCAATGCAGTATGAATGCAGTGTTGCATGAGCCTTGGTTTTTTTTTTTTTTGCAAGGGTGTTTGGTATATGGGTGGTTTGGGGAGATTTTTTTTGCACGGGTTTCGAGCAGCGGGACGGAATATTCCTCTTTTGATGTAGCGGCTTGGTACATTGCGGACTTTTAAATTTGTGACAATCATGTCCGCGCGGATAAGGGCGGCTTCGACATTGTCCTTTAATTTTGGTTCGAACTGGTCTTGCTTTATTTCAAATTCAAATATCCTCTTCAACCTCCGAGTCAACGGCCATTTTCGGGAGAAAGAGAGAAAAAACCAAAACTGGAAAACTTTAGAAAAGCTCCATCAAAATTGCCCCAAGAATCCCAAATGTCATTCTTCAACAAGTTCGAAGGATTGGTGTCGGGAGATTATGCATGAGAGGAGGTCCTTCTTTGAAGAAAGGTACAAGGTGAGGTGCTTATGGTCTCTCAAGGAATTGGTTCCGGACTACGACCTCTTGAGAGCTTCTTCATCATTTTGGGACACTAGAAGGCATGTCTTTTGCCTTTCTTTCAACGAGATTGTTCAGTGTCGAAGAATTTCGGGCCTTGCTTGGAGGTCGGAGGTGGAAGAGATAGCGGTTCCTTTGCCGGAGGAGCTTCTTTTGTTGACGGTGTGCGTCCTCCTTCATCTTTCCCCGGAGGAAGCGCAAGGTATGATCCGCGGTCCGATCATTTCGATATTTCCGGCCTTCCCAGATAGGGAGATTTAGGGGCCTAGGCTTGGTGGATGATGCCTATTGGGATGCCTTTGCACTTTGTATGTTTGGCACCTGTTCATGGTCTATTCCTTTGGGATTTGCCATCGGTCTCCTAGATGTTGTCGTTCCTTGTCGCACAGGCGAGAGATGTCGTTCCTTTGATTACGGGGAGACTTTTCATGCTCTCGATAGGGGCGCTACGGAAGACTGGTGATATATGCACGGGCGCAGCCCGTTTCTCTTGACCACTGTGGGCGATGGAGCGTTTGGGGGTTCTTCGGGAAACCTCGATATGATCAAGCCTTGGACATTTGCCGGGAGAGGGTTGCGGTGGATTTTGATGATCGGGGCTCGTGGGAGCGTTGGATGGGCGGGTCTCCCGGACTGAAGATATCGAGATGGTCGGTGCCTTGTTGGCGGGTGGAGACTCGCGAGTGCTTCGGGATGGGTCCCATGTGGTCATGCTTAGGGGCTTTCTCGATCCGGCTTCTATATTCCGGCTTTAGTTACGAGACGGTTTGGCTTGGAGCGAGGTTCCTTTGGAGGGCTTTGATGATATAGCCACCGGGGTGGTGGCTCCTGTTTCTATGGATGATCCCTCGGTGTTTCCATTTCTTTCCCGAGCATGGAGGTATGATGCCTTTCCTCCTCGGGTTATTCTCAGCGTCAGAGACCGGTGTTCTGACCACTTGGTACTGGATTGGTATGAGAGGCATGCAGGAGAGACTCGGGTGGCTATTTTGAGACGGCGTGAGGCCATTGTGGGTGCGGAGGACACGGTTGTTTACGAGAGGAGGAGGGCCGAGGCGAGGCCAGCCCTCATGACGGGAGCGGAGACGGCGTGACCGATTATGAGGCTTACGTCGAGACGGGAGAGGAGGGCTCCTATGCTACCGGCTAGGTTACGGGAGATGAGGGATGACGCTAGGAGCTACTAAGGCCACGACGGAGGCTGGTTTGATAGATCCTGTCCCTATACCGAGCTTGGTAGGAGGAACAACGACATCTTTCTGTTCGGAAAAAGAAGACTCGAAGGGGAAGAAGAGGGGAGAGGCCGATGCGAGTGGCTTGGAGTGACTACGAGGTTTCGAGTATCCCTTTCTTGTCATGGCGAGACACATTAATTTGATTATGTATCTTAGTTTTCTTTTAGCGAGGTTGCCGGTTGTAGGAATGAATCGGGCTTAGACTCATCAAAAAGAGCTTTTTAACTTGTAATGAATATTTGAATTGCTTTAGAGTTTTCGAGACGCTTTCATGGTACGATCAATTGTATTGATGCCAAAGTATGGCTTTTATTTGTGCTTTAGACCGAACCGTTTCCGGTGCCTACGTTCCCCTCATTTTGAGGAGCTCGGGTCTTCGTAGTTCAACGATTTTTTGTTTTTTTTGTTTTTTTTTTGTTTTTTTTTTGTTTTTTTTTTGTTTTTTTTTGTTTTTTTTTTTTGTTTTTTTTTTTGGTGCAACCACTGTTTTTACCTAGGCCGCCCTTTTCGGGTTTTCAACCTAGTTGGGTATTACTCTTTTAGCACTCTTTTTTTGTTTTTTTTTTTTTTTTTTTTACGCGTAGTATCTGCGCGGCTTGTCACCATTCACTGGGTGTACAAAGGGATTCCCGTCGAGGTGCACGCAAGTTGCATGGCTCCTCAGGAGAAGATCTTACGGACGACATATGGCCCGACCCATACGAGGCTCCCATTTGCCGAGGGGTTGATACGGGTAGGGGGCTTTTCTTTCAAAACGAGATCACCTTCTCGGATCTCCCGATGCTTTACTTTCTTGTCGAAGGCTCGGCCATTCTTCCTTGGTAGGCCGGATGTGTTCCATGGCCTTCGGTCGGCGTTCGTCTAGTAGGGCCGGTTCATCATGGCGACTGCGGAGCCATTACGACCTCGTTGATCGGCTTTCCAACGGTATACGGAGCGAGGGTATTTCCGGCTCGATTGGGAGTACGGCTTCCATTCCGTATGTGAGGAGCAAACGGTGTTTCCCCGGTTGCCGTTACGGCGATGTTACGTAGCCCCGAGTGCCGAGGTGTAACTTCTCGGGCCAATCTACGCCTTGGACGGCCATTTTCCGGATGATATTTTCGAGTCTTGTTTCTTTGCCTCGACGGCTCCGTTGGTTTGGGGCTGTAGGGAGATGACTTGTGACGGGTTATTCGGAATTGCCGGCGGTTTTCACATTCCCCTTCGAAGTGGGATCCATTATACGAGATGATTTCGGTGGCTTGGCAACCCGTATGCGCATATGATGTTTTCTTTGATGAAGAGGGCAACTTTCCTTTGAATTGAGGATTTTGTAGGACTTTGCGAGCATCCTTTCCGATTCCTTCGAAGAAATCACCAATCTGCGTCTCTTTAGGCTCTTCCGCGGTTCCCAAATTCACACTTGTCAAAATCTCCTCGGCGGCTTGGGCTCGATTTTCCTCTTTCCGGACAACTTTGCTTAAAGATTTTTTTTTGTTGTTTGATTTTTTTCGTTTAATGTAATACGCTTCTTTATCTAATGAATTATTATTAAAATTTTTTTTAATTAATTCATCATTAGTTAAAGTGGCAATCGAGGATACTCGAGAAGGTTCGTCATTTCATTGAAAACGAAAAGGAATACGGCGCTTGCTACGGACTCGTAGTCTTCGGGCGTAAGGCCGTCGGACGACCCTAGAGACTCGATCTTAACAAAGAGAGGCTGGGAGGACTTGTCCTAGATTGACCTGAAAGGGACGGGGGACCAATCCAAGCTTGGTGATCATTTCTTCCTTGGTCGCGGACGGGCTGAGAGGTTTCCCAATTTTTTAGCGGCTTTGCTATTGGTGGCCTCATGACTCGGGAAGCTGTCTTTGTTTTTGTTTTCCTTTCTCAATTCTTTGCTATCATCTCTTGGACCGAGCCGAGATCAATCGGAATCGGCACTGTACTTCTTCTTCGAACAATTCTTTGCATAACAGACCATCCCAATCATCGAGGGAAATTCCGTGGCCTTAGCTTTTAGCCTTTGTCAGTTCGGAGTTCGGGTTTCGGGTCTTCTGGGCGTAGGAATAGTGGTTGTGAGCTTCTCGAAGCTGTTCCACCGGAGTCGGGCACGCCTGCGAAGGTATACTCGCTCTTCATGGTAGTGGTAGCCCGGGTATCTTGGGTAGGTCCGGGAACATTCTACGGGCAGGGTTAGCCTTGGTTCCTCTAAACTTGTTGAGGCTATCCTGTAGCTTTAGCCATCTGCCGTAGGAGTGGGCTCTGTGATGTTTCCTGGTTGTGTGGGACCCTTTACAAAGTAGTCGGCTAAATTAGGGTGAAGGGGAGAGATTTAGGGTTGTCGGCCAGGACCTTTCTGTGGCGGCTTCAAATCTTTTTCCTTTTGCGGTGTCCTTTGAGGAGGCCTCATATCCCGGGCCGTGGCGAGTATTACGTCCTTTCACCTCGATGAGTTTGTGAGTTCCTTGTTGGTGCTTCCCAGGGCCAGGGAGCCGAGGTAGATAGCTCATTTTTCTCATCATTTTCAAGACCGGTGGGATTTTTATCCCAGTGATCGTCGAGATCTACGTTGCACACTTGCCAGGCTTTGGGAGGCTCGGCCGTGAAGCCCGTTAGCATGAGACCTTCCTCGTCATGTTTGATTTCGAGAATAGGTATTCCGCTGTATACGTGCCCTCTAAAGTGACTAAATCTCCGTAAATGGTCGTCGAGATCCCCATTCGAGATGCGAATTTCACACCTTTGGTGGAGGCTTGAGGCGACCCCTTTGACTTGATGGAGCCAAGGTCTTCCCGGCGGGGGCATTGAAAGTAATCGGGATGTCGATAACACTGGAATTCCACAGGTATCAATTTACTGTCCGAACCGAGAGGTCTAAAGTGGCGACTCAGGATTTGCTCGGGATGTTGAGTCGTAAGCTTTGGCTGTGAGAGAAGAAGGCTTCAAGTACGTAGTCTTGATATCAAGCAAGCTCATGATCTTTCTTGGGAAGAATGTTCATTCCGGACCCATTATCAACCAGAGGACCCGAGGAGGCGTCGTTCATCCGGGCTAATTTGTGATGAAGAGAGGCTCGTTATGATCGGCCCCAAATTGAGGGAGGTCGAGATACGTGAAAGTGATTATATTCCCGTAATGGATGTTTCCAATTAGGCTGTACCACATCATCGGGAGTAGCATCAATAGGCACGAGAGTGCGAGCCGGGCTTTCTTCCGGCTTCGGCTTATGGGGATAGGACGAGGTGAGTAGAGACCGAGAGGGAAATGTTGGCTGTGTTTGCTTATTTGGCCCAGGTGAGCACGGGATCCTCTTTTCGGGATGCAGAGTTTGTTTGTCTTAGCATAGGGCGGCGATCTTCTTTCGGTGCTTGATACGTGGCCTTCTTATACGTCTTGGGATTTCCTTGGAAGATACGCCGGAGCGGGTCAACGATTAACTTCCTCATCGATCGTCTCTTGATTGGATTTCTTGAATCTTTGCTAAGGTCAGCGGGGAGCCCTTTTGGCTATTGGCCCCTTTGGTTACGACGGAGTCTAGTGACGATGAGGGTTGGTATCTTGGCTCCTTCTGGGCGGCCACCTTATAAGCGCTTCCCAAGTCACGAGGCTTTTGGGTTTGGGGTTGTGTTGTTGCCCCTTGGATGGCCCGCGAGCTAGGGCGTCCTCCGATTCACTCTCGTGGCCGGCCTTGCTCATAGTTATCATGCAACAAGAGTCGCTATTGTCGGGACTCGGCGGCTTTTCGATTTCATCCCGGTATAGTGCGGCCATTCGATTCCCTTACGTAATACTCGAGTTGGAGATGATTATAGCGTTACGTGTGGGAGCGCATCCGGTATCATGCCGGTTTCTAGGACTTCTACGAAAGGCGACATACATTCGGGAAGGTGACCTCTTCTTGGGTAACCACGACAAGGAGTGTTACTTTGTTACGGGGTGGATTTGATCTAACCATGGTTATTTTCTCATTTGGGCGGATGGGAGTTAATTTTCCTCTTTCGATCGGATCTTCGACTATCGGCTGGATCGGACACACGAAAACCCTTTCCCCAAGCATGGTAGGCGATGTTGAATTCTAAGACATCCACGTGCTCAGATCCATGAAACTTCATGGCCTTCATGTCCTCGGTCTCATATTCGTCTTCGAAGTTTCTTCGTCGTCGCTTCTTGATAACCGGCCATTGTGCACAGCTCCCATGGGCTCATTTACGGCATGATTGTTCCAGTTGTTTCCGGATCGGGGCCTCGGTTGACTCTTGCTCTCGTCATCATCATCATCGGCTGTCATCGGAATCTTCTTCCCATACTACCGGGATTTCGGTGAGAGGAACGCCGATCAAACCCGTTGGGGAATATGGGTGCGTGCGGCCGCAAAAAATTGTCATATGTTCCCATTCCCGGAAGTGGCAATTGTGACTCGGCTTCTCCTCCCGAAATTGCGGGGGAAGAGTGAGAGGGGGTGGCACGTATTTAACACCGGGTAGAATGTAGAAGGGTTCTTCCTCCTCCGATTCTTCGATTTCATTGCCTTCGGAGTCGTATTTGACTTCTCCAATAGCCGGTTTGTGAAGTGTACTAGCTCCGAGATGCTCTTCGGCCTCTTTCTTTGATAAGCCCAGTACGGCGCTCGCCGGAAACTTTCTTGTTCGATTCTTCTCGATTGTTCTAACCATCTTGTGTAAATGGTCCTCTCATATTTTGACCAGGAACGCCTTGACTCTTGATTATTGGCCTTCCTTTCATCCGAAAAATAGCGGGCCTCGTATTCTTGCAAGGAGTCTACGACATGAGACCAAGATGGGTTGATTCGTTCGATATCCTCAAGGTGAGGGGAATCCGGAGTCGGGATCCTCGACGAGGTTGGCCACGGGTATTTGGGGACCTTCATCGGCGTCTTCCTGGGCATGCGAAGATTCTCCGCATTCAATCATATTCACGATTATGGTTCCTTGGCGAGGATTTTTGAGCTTGTGTTAGGCCCTTCGGGGCCTTCCAACTTTCCTTGCTCTATTAGCCCCTGGATTGCCTTTTTCGAGTAAAGCGGTTGTCGATCGGATGTCCGTGAGCTTGATGAAAAGCACAATACTTTGTAGTATCCACGGGAGCATTCGGATTCTGGGTTGGAAATTCTCCAAAGGCCGCGGCAAGCCTTCTTTCACCGAGTCCCTAAAGATGTCATTCGGAGGCATTCCAAAGTTTCGAGATTCATGACCCGTGATGCAGGCTCATTTGGTTTTACGGGAGCAAAAGGAGTTGTGTTATTACATTCTGTACCGCATAGTTAATCATTTCTTTGCCTTTGGCGGGAGCAGGCGGTGTTTGCAAGAGGAGCCCGATATACGTAGGCGAGTGCGGCGGCCGGTTGCGGTGTAGGCCTTTTCAAACTTAGGCTGCAGAGTTAACCATGGCCCGTAAGTACGAGTATGGGAAGTGAGCGAGGAGGCTCTCGAGATGTGGTTTCAAGCATGGTGGAAGATGTCCGGTTGTTCCTCTTCGGAAGGAGGGATGGCCATTTCACTCCAGTTTGATTCCCACCGCTTGTAAAAGTCCCCAACATTCTCATCGGGGCCATTTGCTTGTTGTTTGTAGGTCAACTCTATTTGTTTCCCATTCCAAGTTGGCCTTATATTTTTACGTGAAGGCATTGGTAATACGGTCCCATGTAGCCACGGCTTCGGGTTTCAAACGGAAGAACCACTTTAAGGCCTTGGACTTCAAGGATAGGCGAAATAGTCGACCAAGCTCTTGATTGGTACATCCTTTGGCTTTCATCGCCAAGGTATATGTGTCCAAATGGGTTTTCGGACATGCGGTCCCATCAAAGAGATCCAGTTAGGCATCACGAATTTGTGGGGGCGGAGGAACAATGAGTCCGGGTGCAGTAGGCGGAAGCGGGAGCTTCTTGGCGATCGGTTCGGCGATACGCGCTTTCATTTCCTTGTGTTGTTCCATGAACCGGAGCCGGATGAGGGTCTTGTGGCGGAACCATGGCATTCAAGCTAGTGGGTGAGCTAGAGAGAGGAGCTACCCCGGAGCGGGCGGAGTGGAGAGGAGCGGCCGTCCAGGGGACGTAGGTGAAAACACGTCACAGGGTGAGATTACCTGAGGGAGCATGAGTAGGAGCACGAGCAAAGGATAGAACCTTGCGGCTTCTTTGTTGATTTTCAGCGGCAAAGTAGGTGGAGCGGCCCGATGTGGCCGGATAACTTGGATTTCAGTGGGGCCCGTAAGTAGGCTTGAGTGCGAGTACAATTTCTTTGTCCGGATTGTTGAA
Organism: Adenophora triphylla var. japonica; assembly: GCA_022495995.1. Lineage (NCBI taxonomy): Eukaryota > Viridiplantae > Streptophyta > Magnoliopsida > Asterales > Campanulaceae > Adenophora > Adenophora triphylla. The sequence continues at coordinate 220 of JAFEMH010006324.1, read as the reverse complement.
TTGCATGGGCACTGTGGTGAAGGTGTGTAACACAGAATGCTGCGGTCTGGTGATTCGGATGACAGGGATGGAGGCTTAGTAACCCGTAGCAAATCAGCAGTGAGGAATGGATTTGTTGTGAGGCGGTAGAACTAATTAACGCATTACGAGAGGGCTCACGGCTGTAGCCCCGAGAACCAAGATTGTGGCGGCATTCGAGCGCTGGCATTCTTTGTGAAGG
>JAFEMH010006323.1:0-127986 GCA_022495995.1 Adenophora triphylla var. japonica | reverse complement strand
CGAAGGTCTCGATAAGAGAGTAGAGGTCGGACCGCGAAGGTCGGGATTAGTTTGAGATCGGACCGTGAAAGGTCGCGATTGAGAATTGGAGATCGGACCGTGAAAGGTCGCGATTGAGAGTGAAATCGGATAGTGAAAGGTCGCGATTGAGAATTGGAATCGGACCGTGAAGGTCGCGATTGAGAATTGGAATCGGACCAGTGAAAGGTCACGATTGAGAATTGGAGATCGGACCGTGAAAGGTCACAATTGAGAGTTGGAATCGGACCAGTGAAAGGTCGCGATTGAGAGTGGAATCGGATCGTGAAGGTCGCGATTGAGAATTGAAATCCCGGACCGTGAAAGGTCGCGATTGAAATTGGAATCGGACCGGTGAAAGGTCGCGATTGAGAGATTTAATGGTGAGGACCATTATTAAATTTTAACGTCGGGAGAGCGGCATAAATGCTTGAAATGTCAGGAGACATGGTTGAGCGTTTGGATGTCAAATGTCAGCTGGGTGAATTTAACGTCGGGAGACGAGCGTTAGTGAGGAACTAGCGGGAATTTAACGTGCGGAGACGAACGTTAGTGATGAGTAAGCGAGAATTTAACGTGCGGAGACCGAACGTTAGTGAGAACTAACTAAGCGGGATTTATCCTCGGGGGGATAGGGCGTTAGAAATGTCTAGCGGGGAAATTTTACACTTTCGGGGCCAAAAGTGGTAAAATTGGAATCGCAGGCGAGGGCAAAAGGGGCAAAAATTATTACGGTGCGGTAAGAGTCCAGGGTAGGACTTTTCTGCATTTTCCGAAAACTTTTTAAATCTAGAAATTTGGGGAAGAAAATGGCCATTTTCTTCCATTGTTGCCGGCGAGAGAGGAGAGAAAAGAGAAGAAATCAACCCAAATTGCAAGATTTGCTCGAATTTGTGAGGGAAAATCGCTATGGAGGGTGAAGGAGGACCAATGGCTCGCCACGGAAGGGCCGACAGCCGGCAGAAAGAACTCGATTGGTTCGGACCATTCGAACCACCACTCTTCCATTGAATCCGGCGGAGTTTTATCCGGCGAGGACCGCCACAACTCCAAGGAGGGATCGAAAGACACGTAAAGTTCCCTACAGAATTCCATTAATTTCAAGAATGTGCATTCTTTAAATGTTAGAAATTTGTTAAGGAATTTACTTAGGGATTTTGGTGCCCGATTTGGGGCTTTTGACTTTGCTATGAATCGTTGTCGAAATTGACTAGGACGTAGTTCAATTGACATCATGGGTTAGATGACATAAAAATTTTGGTTGCAAAATTCCATGTCTAAATGCATTTTCCAAAATTAAAGTAGCTTTAATTCGGGACGGAGCGAAATTTTCGAAAAATTCGAAAGAATTTGGAAGTTCCGGATTCGACGGAGTTTTCGAAAGATTTTGAAAGTTCCGGATTCGACGGAGTTTTCGAAAGATTTTGAAAGTTCGGATTCGACGGAGTTTTCGAAATGATTTAAATATACATAGGAAATGAATGAGAACCGTATACATGTGCATCCTTTTGACATGCGTTGTTGCATTTTGTTGACGTTATACATCTTGTTTGTGCCGGGGACGGGGATGGTTGATACCCACAACCGGAAGAGTCGGGGGGTGCTTTTGAGGCTGCGAGGCATTGTGGGGCCTTATCCGGACGTAGCTCGAGAGGGAGAGAGGAGTCCACGACAGTGGTGATTGACTCGAGGCCGGCTGGGTTTATCAGTCTTGTGGCGGCGGCAGTGATACGCCGAGGGGCGAGTCCATGTATGTCGCGAGCGAGTGCGGTGGGATACGACCCACACTTTCCATTTCGAGATGGGGAGGCGACGGTGACTCCCACGGATTTTGCCGCTTTCGTTTGGGTTGCCGGCTTATGGCAACGCTTGGTGTGGAGTTGATGGTTACACCCGGAGCGGTTATGCAGGGCTGCTTTGGGTTTCGATATTACCGATGCCGGGGGCTTAGGCATTCGGTGCGAGCCGATGGAGCATCACTTGAGGCGGGTGTCGCCGATTATCTGGCTGGGTCCTTGAGGATGACCGCGGAGCCGCCTGGCTCGAGGTTCCTTTGGTTTTCTTATTTGTCGGCGACCTTGTTCCCGACTTAAGAACCACGTCTTGTCACTTCCCTCTGCTCGGGTATTGGTAGACTTGGATGCCGTGAGGGGTTTGCGTGGGGGAGGCTGGGCGGCCGAGCTCTACCACTCTTTGGACCGAGTTCTCGCGGGGAGAGGAGCACACATTTAGGCCTTCACGCTTTGTCTTGGATGTAAGTTTACGTGCTTTTTCTCTTCCTTGCCCCTTTTATGTACTCGTATGTATACGCTTTGTAGGCGACATAACTTTCCAGTTCTCTTGGCGGAGTGCGGTGCTACGAGGTATTCGATCACTTGAGCTTAGGGACATAAAGGAGCCCCGTACCGTCCCCTTTGTTCCCTGCGCTGCTTGGTTTTGGCGAGAGAAGGCGAAGGCGAGGAGCGGTCTCTTCGAGGTTGGCACTCGAGTGTCGTACGAGAGATATCTACGGCGGCGAACTTGGAGTTCTCGAGAGGATCAGTGACACAGTGGAGCGGGTTTGATCATGTCGCCGGTGCAGTGCCGGCGAGACTACACGGCGGCGGAAGCTCTGGTGGGACTTCACCGTGATGCCATGTATTTGGGGAGAGGGTGACCGTCGGCATAGGCGATGGTCTCTTCCATTGGTGTCGGTGGATCCTCCTCTGTACATGCGGCATCCCGGGAGATGCTTGGATTGATTGGAGAGGGTACCTTCGGGGGTGTGTACTTCATCGAGTACATCATAGCGGGGGCCGCTTATGATGTTTTCTTGAGATGAGGGTGAGGAGCCGCGGGTGCGGCATAGGGGAGGCGAGGTCCACTGGAGGTCCTCGACATTTTCTGTCCGCGAGCTAGGCTAGCGTACGAGGGGCCGGACGGTTCGCGCGGGCGACTTGTGATCCCGCTCCCGGCGGGCCGAGACCACGATACGGGCGGACCCCAATGCTTCGGTGAGCATCTTTTCCGATTTTACGCATTTGATAGTAGCATTACGCACATGATGCATACGTACTTTACATTCGCTTTCGATGATTTTCTGGTTCGCAGTATCGCCGTACGTACAATGAGGCCGTGAGGCCGGTGGACGGGTGGTCCGCCTACGCCCGGGAGGCTCGTGGAGTTCAATGCGGTGCGGTTCCGGAGGAGCGTGGACGTCCGCGATCGGGGGCCGTCTAGGCCGAGGGGTTCGCTTGCTCCCGCGGTGGTGGGGAGGACTTCACGCGGGGTTTGGCCGGTTCGCGGGCGGAACGGCTGGATTTGGAGCTCCTTCTTACTGCGCACTCGGGGCGCGAGAGGGGAGTCCTCGAGTTCGCGTACTCAGGAGGCCGCTTTGCCTATTCCCATTTTGGAGGAGTTTGGCGAGTTCTGTTTGCGACAGATCCGACGGCCGCGGAGCGTACGTCGAGTGTACGGATGACGAGCGGGACTCGAGTAGTCCCCTTTTCTTGCTTTTTTTTTTTTACTATTTTGTTTAGACAAAATGCACATGTATTTGTCGGGAACAAATTTTGATTTGAAATATATTTGCAAAAAGGCGCCAGGTAGGGGCGGCGAACTATTCCATATTTATTACGTGATCACCTTGATTATTTTCGGCAAATAAGCAAATAGGTTAATCAAAAATAAATAAAAAGGAGAAAATGCATTAAAAATTGAACGGGTCAAAAATTAAGCATGTATGCACTAATTTTTAATTATTTACTGCTTGTTGCACGAGCCCGGGCGGAAGGGATATTGACATTGGTTGAATGAAATCGAGGGCGAGGCACGCAGATTTCATAAGAGTGAACGAGGGCATGGTTTGGAAATGTTTCCAACTTTAAGGCGGTTGGCTGCAGAGTTGACCAAGTCAGCTGCGAGAGAATCCGTAGGACTAGGATTGAATTTCCAGATTCTTTAAATTGCGGTTTCAACTTTGCAATTTGTAAGAAGCTAACGCATTGCTTTGCTCATTACGTCTGAGTTCTTTTCCATTTCTTAAGGTTTTCTTCACCTTCGACATGGCTCCTTTTCCCAAGTTATCGTCTCGGATGCAAGAGCGATATTTGGACAACTTTCGATCGTGGGTACGGAACCACACGAGGCGAGAACAAAAGGTTTTTCGAAGGTCATTACGGGATTAAATCTGTTTGGGCTTTGAAGGAGCTCATGCCGATTGGGATCTTTTGAGAGCCGCGTCTCGGTTACAGGACGTAAGGAGGAATGTGTACGGCTTTTCGTACAAACGAAGTCACTCCTACGTTTGAAGATTTAGGGCCGTGCAGGAGGACTGAGACGGGCGGCTAGTTCTTCCGTATCTTGGTGGCATGGCCACTATTGAGAAGCTAGTGTCTTTGTTGGGTATCTCATTTGGAGAAGCATACGGGATGCGTCTGAGGATTCCGATTACGTTGACATTTCGGGGCTTTGCCCGAAAGATTTGCGGAGCCGAGGAGCGTCTTTGCGTGGGACGCGTTTGCTCTGTGCGTGATTGCTACTCTGTTCACATTCACGTCTCGGGTGGGTGCCATCACGGTAATCGGACTCGGTGAGGCAAAGGCCGGAGTGGAGGAGACATCGTGCCATTGGTCTTGGGCGAGACGTTCTGGGCATAGGCCGGATGGTGACCTGTGAGCCGATACATGCGGGGAGGGAGTCCCGCTATGCCGACCATGTGGTTGAGGAGAGAGGCTGCAGATGATGCCCGAGGTGCCAATGTCTTGTGACGCTTGGTCTTTCTCGCGACGTCCTTCCGGTGATAGGGGGTAATCAGTGAGTGGAGCTCGGATGGCCGAGACTTGGCACGCATCACTTGCGATGGTGGGTTCCCCATTGGAAGTTACTGAGACTTGTAGGACCGCTCGGGAGGGTGCATTTGATCGTCAGTGCGGGGCTTTCTCACGTCTTTCTATATTCCATCATTGGTTCCGCGGGCAAGAAGATGGGCCGGGAGCAGATGCCACTGACTGATCTGAGTTATGCTGCTACCTTTGAGGTGGGATCTCTGCAGATGGAGGATCCTTCGACGCTATTGCTGGTCACCCGGTGTGTAACGACCCCAACCCTAGGCATCAATTTTTAATATTATATTAAATGCTTTTAATATTTATATTTATTTTATGTGTTCAATTATGTCTTTAAAATTCTTAATTTAAGATAATTTGGGTGAGAAGTGAATTTGGAACCTCTTGAGAATTTATTGGATATTAAATAAAGAAATTTGGGGAAATAATAAAAATGGAAAAATGATAAATAGTGCAAGGAGGTGAATTGAGTAGGATGAATTATTTGGATAAATGAGTTAAATTTAAATTAAAATGGTGAGGGTGAAAGCCTTAGTAGATTTTAATGGGGGGGCCAAAGTTTGTAACCTCCCCTCCCCTTGCCAAGTGTCCTCCCCTAACCCCTCCTCTTACTCCTCCTTGACCGGCCCCTCCCCTCTCCATCATATTCCTCACTCTCCTTCCTCCTCCTTCATTTCATTCTTACTTCCTTCTTCCTAGAGAAAAACTTGAAGCCTCCATTGAAGTCCCCTTTGTACAAGTGTGGAAGCCAAGCAAATCCTCCATCAAATCCAAGTCCAAGAACATCCTTGAAGTGGGATCATCTAGGAGAGTCCATCAAGATATAAAGATCAACCTTCCACATTTAAAACCCTAAAGTGAGTTATTATGACTTCCTTTCTTTAAATGTTCATAAATGATTTGATGTTGTTATTGTGATATTAATGATTGTTTGATGCCTTGAAAACATTCTTAGAGTGGAGGAATTTGATAATGCCTTAGAATGATAGTATTGTTCATAAAGGTTGATTAAGAATGTAAGAAAGTGGATTGAACTAGATTTAGAAACTAAGTGTGAAATGTGATATTGTGATGGTTGAAGGAGTAGTAAATCCAAGAGTGAGTAACCTAGGTTGATGTTATTTTGGAGATTTAAATGATCTATAATGATATGGATGAAGTTAGTAAACCTTTTTATGTTCACAAAATAGAGGAAACTTGGGTTGGGATAAATTGGTATAGCTACATAGTTATTTCCAGCCTTGTTCGAGTGCAGGTTCGGTGGCACGAGTCGTGCCCCGCGGCACGAGTCGTGCCTTGGATGGGGACGAGTCGTGACATGGATTAAAGGGAAGTCGTGCCTAGTGGGGACGCATGAATCGAGGAAGGCCAAAGTGGGCACGAGTCGTGCCTGGGGCACGAGTCGTGCCCCGGCCCGGTGACATTGGGTCAACTTTGGAGCCGTTTAAACCTAATCGAACTAGAACCAAAATGAAATCTCTTTAACCTAGATTAAAGTAGAATACTTTGGCTACACAATGACATCTTAAGTGATCAAAATGGAATTGTGGAAGTAGTTTAAATATTGCCCGAAAATGGTTGATAGGTTTGATTTGTGACTTCACCAAAATAGTCCCAATTTGGGAAATAGAACTTGAACTTTAATTAATGTTATTCGAGGTTGTATAATGACTATGTAAGAGTGGTTTATGATATATAGTAGCCTCACTCCCTATCTTTAGTGAATAGTTGCAATGGTGTAGAAGCCATAGGTTTCACTATTGAACTAATTGGTAATGGGTATGTATCACCTTGTGGCATTGTTATTCCGAGTTGTGGAATTATTGATTATATGGTTACCTTAATATCCTAAGTGTGGATTATTTGGCAAGTGTTATGTGGCTTCCCAAGTGTGGAATATTTGATACGTTGTTATGATTCCTAATGTGTGGATATGTTTACTATGTGGTTGTATGGTTATCCCCTTTGTGGATTATTTGGTATTGTTATATTGTATCCCGGTGTGGATTATGTGGTTATATGGATACCTTACTTGAATTTAAATTCGTTAATGGTATTATGCATAGTGTATTACATGAGCATTGCACTATAGTATGGTTGTAACGTGAGTATATTTTACCATGTTACTATATGTTTATCCCTTTTGTGGATTATAATTCAAGTATCTCGGTATGTGCTTGAATGTTCGGGTGGGTATGATGGAAGTCAATCAATTATTGATTTGTTCTATAATTGATTGAAAGTTCATCATCTGGTGACCCTTCCCCTCGTGGCCACGGGTGAGGCTGTGCTAACGATTTGTATTGAGCATGAAGAAGCCTTTACTGCACTGTTGCGATCGTTGTACGGAGGGAAGATGTTATTTTTGGATACACTAATATAGGTATCCTTTCTTATATGGATCTACGGGAATGAGGCCTATAAAGAGGTGAATGTCTTGGAGGCAATTCACCAAAGAGTGGATTTTACTCCCACGTTGTACGACTTATTGTTCGAGACGGGAAAAGGTAAAATGAGGTAACGTAAGGTGTTTACCGCTTTCATAATGTGTTAAGTGTTACCATGCTACGTGTTGCATCTTGTATGGCATCTTGCCGCATTCATAATAGCTCATTGAGATTTATTCTCACCCCTCTCCCTTCTTGTTTTAGATTCCGAGACAGTGACCCGAACCGGTGAGTAGGGGATTTCATTGTGGACTTTTGCTTTGGGGCTTGACAAGTTAAGTATAGGAGTCGGTTGTTAGGAGTATTTATTAAGTAGTCTTCTTTTGTAATTTGTATGGAAAACTCTTTTGTTAAACAAGGTTAATTAAGGTTTCCAATGTAATTGATCAGATTTCGGTTTATTAAAAGTTGTGGCTGGATTTCCTCTAAGTAGAGATATTTCCAATTGATTTTATTGGAAGTTTGAAAGGTGGTTTTCTTTTAAAGGCAAATAAATGTTTTAAAAATTTAGATGGATTTTCTTAGTTTGAGCTCCCTTAGCTCGGGACAAGTGTTAGGTCCCGGGTTGGGGTGCTCACACGGTGGTGGCAATACACGTCCTTTCCTGCCAGGGTTCTCTTTCACCGGAGAGAGGGCAGCATTACGTCGACGCAATACTGGGCCGGTACGAAGAGTGTATGGGGGAGACACGAGATGGCTATCTTGTGGAGACGGAGTGGTGGTTGAGTGCGATCACACAGACGGCTCGACATTGAGGAGGACGAAGCGAGGCTAACCACGAGAATCGTCTTGGCGATGCCATGGCCGATTATGTGGCAAGTCTTGATCGGGAGGCCAATCAAAGCACTGCGATGATGGCTCGAAGCGAGGCGGCTCGAGACAGAGCCGGAGAAAGGAGGCTGTGTTGACGGCCACGAGCTTGACGGAGGCGTCGGGAAGGGTCCCCGAGCCGGGTAGAAGGCCTACCGGAATATTTCCTGCGAAGGTGAAGAACACTCGCCGGGGAAAAGGGAAGGGAAGAAGGATGAAGGACCTAGTACGGAAACTAGGTTGACCTTCTTTGTCAGAGTATCCACCCATTGTCATTGCGAGACACATTAATTGATTAATGTTTTATTGTAGTTTTGCTAGCGTGTAGCGAGTCGAGAGTTGACCGTGCTTGAACTCATCAAAGAATGTTTTAACCGTTATGAATTTGTAGGTTAAATGAAAAGAGTTTTTCGAAACACAAGCAATTGATGCTTATTGCATTTTTTTGTTTTTTAGACCGAACCAATGATGGCCGCCTACGTTCCCCTTTTACAATTGGACTAAGAGGCTCGGAGTCACCGTAGTTCGACACTTTAGGTGAATTTGAGAAAACAAAGACAAAAGAAGTGCGACACTGTTTTTACCTGGATCATTAGCGGGAATGTATCCGGTTGGGTATTACTCTTTTAGCACTTTAATTTGCCGAGGGGACGGTGTATGGGGAAGGTGAGTTGACTCGTGCTCTTCCTCAAACGAAGTATCTGCGGAGCTTGCTTCCGTTCACGGGGTTAACGAAAGGGTTTCCGTCCAAGTACGCTAGCTTCATGGCTCCTCAGGAGAAGATTCTTTGTACCACGAACGGTCCTATCCGGGTAGGCTCCCACTTTCCGAGGGGATTGGGTGCACGTAGGAGGCTTTTCCTTTAGCACCAAGTCACCTTCTACGATGTCTCGGATCTTGACTTTCTTGTCGAATGCTCGTGCCATTACGCTCCGGTAGGCTCGAGTGTGTTCCATGGCTTTCAATCTGCGTTCGTCGAGTAGAGCAAGTTCGTCGTGGCGGCTCTGTAGCCATTCGACTTCATTGATCCCGTTTTCCAAGAGGACTCGGAGGGATGGAATTTCCAATTCCACGGGTAACATTGCTTCCATTCCGTAGGTAAGTGCGAACGGAGTCTCCCTGTGGCGGTTCGGCGATGTTCGGTATCCCCGAGAGGGCTAGATGTAGCTTTTGGGCCGGTCCCGGCCTCAGTGGTCATCTTTCGATTATCATGGCGAGAGTCTTGTTGGTGCCTCTCTTGCACCATTGGTTTGTGGTACGTAAGGAGAAGACCTGTGACGTGTGACTCTGAATTCGGTCAGTAGTTGGTCACAATCTCCTTCGAAGTGAGTCCCATTGTCGGAGATGATCTCGTTGGGCACTCCATATCGGCACATGATGTTCTCTCGGATGAACTCGGCCACCTTCCTAGAATTCAGTACCTTGTACGATCTGGCTTCTACCCATTTGGTGAAGTAGTCGACTGCGACAAATATGAACTCGTGACCATTGCTCCCTGGCAGAGTAATTTTTCCGATGAAGTCGATTCCCCATGTGGCGAAAGGCCGTGATGTAGTCATGCAGTAGAGTTCGTGAGGAGGAATGTGATTAAGGTTGGAGAACCGTTGACATTTGTCGCAGCCTTCGGACGAATCGGCTGGATGCGATCTGTTTCCATTGATATCCAATAGTATCCCATACGGAGAATGATCTGTGTCAATGCTCGGGCGTTCATGTGCGGAGCGCAGGTTCCGTTGTGAACTTCGTTCATTAGCTCGTTGTCTTTTTCTTTGTTTACACACCGAAGGAGTGGCCCTTGGTGGCGCTTCTTGTATAACATACCCCCCAGAATGACGAAATGGGATGCCAGGCGTTTTAATGCCATCATGTTTTTGGCTTTGATCCCTTCTTTGTATTTTCCATCTTCATTTGTGAAGGAAGCTTCTCCGCTTTGGAGGTACTGGTAAATTTGATTATACCAGGGTTCGTCGATCGTTTCTTTTTCTTTTTCGATCTCACAGCAATAGGCGGGTGTTTCCCGTCTGCCTATTACGAGGGTTTCTTGCTTTCCTTCGGGAATTTCGACAAGAGAGGCGAGGTTGCCGGGCGTACGCGAAGCGGTTTCTGTCTCTTGGCAAATAGTGAAAAGAGATGTCCTTGGGCGAGCAATGAGCTCCTCCATGTACGCGTGGTACTTCGAAGGCCGGAATCTACCGTCTTCCATTTGTTGGATACTTGATTGATGATCAATCTTTGAGTCTCCAAATACATCCGGCTCTAAGATGTTGCGCTCGAGGCGGCTTCCAAACTTCTTTGCACGAGCTTCGTATTCTGCTGCATTGTTGGTTGCTTCAAAATTGACTTGATGGCTATGGGAGTATGCTCGTCCTTGGGATCGACAAGGAGCATTCCAATGCCATTCCCCTTCTTGTTGGCCGCCCCATCGAAGAAGAGTTGCCGGCGGTTTGCCGTCAAGTGAAAAGATTCCGTCGTCAGGAAATTGCGGATCGGGACCCTTAGGTTCACTTGCTCGGGAAGTCGGCAAGGCGATGCGCCATTACTGCGCCCTTTGTTGATTTTCGACCATGTACTTGATGTCGAACTTCGGCCCGGGAAGAATGACCACTTGGCTAGCCGCATTGACGAGGGATGGCTTGTCAAAGAGATATCGGACGGGGTCCACTTTGGAGACCGGGAGCACCGAATGCGACCGCATGTAGTGTTTCGGTTTCCCGACTACCCATACCAAGGCGGTACAGGTTTTCTACGATCTTGAGTAGTGAGTTCACTTCCTTGAAGCTTTCGGCTTACGAAGTAGATTGCATGCTCAACCTTGGAATCTTTCTGTTCTTGTGCCGGCATTGCTCAGATAGACGTGTACATTCTTGCATCGAATACGGGAGTAGTGGCTTGTCTTCATGTGGCGGGCACGGGGTGGGGATTCACCAAGTAGGTCTTGATCTTCTCGAAAGCTGTTTGGCACTCGGAGTCCCATTTGATGTCGGCATTCTTTTTCATCGGTTTGAACATGGGCTCGCGAGAAGATGTCAAGCTGGTTGATGAAGCGGCCCGATGTCGAAGTCTTCCCATGAAGCTCTTCACTTACATCGGGGTTTGAGGCGGCTTCATGTCGATGATGGCCTTGATTTTCACAGGATCGTCTTCGATACCTCTTTACGTAACCATGTACCCCGGTACCTTGCCGCGCGTGACGCCGAAGGTGCACTTTGCCGGGTTCAACCTCATGGAGTGTTTTACGAGTACGTTAAAGAACTTCCTCGGATCTGTCATGTCTTTGCATGTCGATCCCTTGGAGTGGATGATCATGTCGTCGACATATACTTCGATTTCTTTGTGAATCATGTCATGGAAGAGGCACATTGCGGCCAGTGGTAAGTAGCCCAGCATTCTTTAGATCAAACGGCATGGCCGTGTAATAGTATGTCCCCCATGGAGTGGTGAAGCGATCTTGGCACGATCCTCCTCGGACATCTTGATGCGGTTGTATCCAGCAAACCCGTCCACGAAGGACTTTACTTCGAAATTTCGCCGTGGTGTCGACCGGCATGTCGATGTTAGGCAGGTGGGAAATCATCTTTAGGGCTGGCCTTGTTGAGATCCAGGAAATCCACGCGGCATCGATCTTTCCATTGGCCTTGGTGGCCGTCACGATGTTGGAGAGCCAAGTCGGGTACTCAATCACTCGATGAAACCAACTCGGAGCATTTTCTCAATTTCTTCTTTAACTTGCAAGGACCACTCTGGCTTGATCTTGCGCGGCTTACATTTTGACGAGGCTTGGATTCGGGATCGGGGGAATTACGTGCTCCACGATTGAGGATCGAGTCTGGCATGTCTGGTATGACCAGGCGAACACGTCAACATACTCCCGGAGGAGGTTTATCGGGGCTTCCTTTCTGCATCGGCGAAGAAAGCCCACTTGTGTCTCTTTAGGCTCTTTGCACTGACCCCAGGTTCACTTTGGTCATAACCTCTTCGGCGACTTGGGCAGGTTGTCCTCTTGGTCAACTACACGCTCGAGAACTTCTTTAATGTATTGTTCGTTTAATGTATACGCTTCTTTATCAATTGAATTATTAACGTCTTTTAAGTTGTTTGTTAACTTATCGGTTGTTAAAGTGGCAATGAGAGGATACTCCGAAAGGTCGAGACTTTTCATTACACAAGAACGGGAATACATGATTGGCTACAACATTATAGTCCTCCGGCGTAAGGCCGTTGGATGACTCGGAAGAGACTGGACTACGACAGAGGCCCGACTCGAGAGGGTTTGAGACCGGGTTTAGGGAGATGTGGGTGCGGGCCCGGCTTGTCTTCCAATTGCGCTGGCTTGCCCTTGGTCGGTGAAAGTTACCCAATTCTTCGGTGGCATTCTTTGGATGCTTGAGGAGGGTGCGGGGATCGAAGGCTTGGCTCCTGCTTGTCCCTATCATGGCGATCATCTTTGTTGTCGGAGCCCTGATCGATCAAATTGGGCAACTCATGACTTCTTCAAAGCAGGACTCTGTAAGCTGGTCCACGAGGCGTTTTCTATGAATTACGGTTCCATCCGCTTTGGATTCTTGTCTCGAATGTGGCCTCGGCGGCTGATCCGAACAACTTGTTTCCCATGGAGAGTACCTTGAGTTGCTCCTCCAAGTGCAGGATTCCCTTGAATGTGTACTCATCTTTGGGCCGTGGTGGCGGTTGGTCAGTAGAGCCTGTGATGTCGAGGAACGCTCCCCTTATCGGATTAGCTTTGAGTCCTACCGAAACGCTTGAGGTCCGTGCTAGGCTGTTCCATTCTTTCTGTAGTCTTGGCGTTGACTATCCTGCTTCTTTTTCATCTTCATCAGTTCCCTGTCGGTCCCCTCGGTTCTGTGTCGGTTCATTTGTCGGTCCCCTCGATTCTGCTTGTCGGTTCCCTTGTCGGTCCCCTCGGTTACTGCTTTGTCGGTTCCCTTGGTGAAGTAATGAGCGAGGTCAAAGGCTGTAAGGTCGGAGGTGGGTGTGCCGTCGGAGGTTCCCCTTTTGCGAGCTGCTTGCCTTGGTGCGGGCGAGCCTTTTGTCTTCCTTGATGTCGGCGGTGTTGGCACGTAGCGAAGCCCACTGGACCGTGGTGTGGTCCTTGACTTCAATAACTTGGTGCTGGCCTTGCGGCCTTTTGCGAGCCCCGATCACGGGATGAAGTTCATGAGTTTCATCATCCTCGTGGCGGGAGGAATCGATCGTGAGACAGTGGAAGGTCCACGTTGCATATTTGGATCTTGGAGGTCTCGAGTGAATCCGATTAATGGCATGTCATCATTATGCTTGATTTCCAATCTTGGAATGTCGTTGGTCTTGGTCCCTCGGTGGTGACAGCATCGCCGTAGGCGTGGTTAGCTCGTTGCCTTGCATGAACTTGAGGCACTGGTGAAGGGTGGATGCCACGCCATTGATTTGATGCGGCCGGGGACGCCCCGGGATGGCTGTGAAAGTGATTGGAATGTCCAACACTTGGAATTCGGTGGGGATCACCCGCTTGCCGAACCGAGATGTTGAGAGTAGCAACCCCGAGGAAGCTGTACGGGAAGTAGAGTCATAGGCCTTGGCAGTGTGGGTGAAGGCTTAAGATCTGTGGGCTTGATGTCAAGCGGAGTCCATCATCTTGGCGGCAAGACATTCATTAGGAACCTCCGTCTACCAACACGCGGGGAAGGCGACGCTCGTCGAGTGGGCTGTGATGTAGAGCGGCTCATTGTGATCGGCCCCAAATTTTGGAAGGTCCAAATACGTGAAGGTGATAATGTTGCCATAGTGGATGTTACCAATCATCTGAATGACTTCATGCGGGGTTGCGTCCACGGGGACCATGGTACGGGCCGGGCTTTCCTCTAGCTTGAGCTTGTGAGGATAAGAGGAGGTGGCGAGAGACCAAAGGGAAATGTTTGCTGAGTGCTTGGTAGTGAGGATCGGGTCCTCTTTCAAGGAACTTGTGTCTTGAGTGGCCGGGCTGCAATTCGCTCCGTCGGCTTTTTGGTGGCCTTAGGTGGTAATGCATGGATTTGACCCGATCGGGTTAGAAACGGCGACATCGGGTTTGGTCCCTTACGAGCAGTGCTGAGTTGAGCCATAGTTAGAGGAGGATTCCTCGTAGCATAGGGCCATATGTCTTCCCTCAACTCATTGATTGTGGATGAATTCCGGGAGCTTCGGCGGCTTGGCGGATCCTATCCCGGGATACGGGCTTAGGTGCCTCTGCGGGGAGGTAGCCTACGGTTTAGACGTAGGCTTGTTCGAATGTAAGTGCACAACAGTGATTGCACAGGCTGAGCGTGCGTTGCTAACCCTCGGGGAGGTTGGAGAGTTCTCGGCTCAAGCGAACGGTCTCCTTGATCTCTTCACGGTATATCGCGTTCCTTTCCTTCTTCTTGAGCATACTCGGGCGATGCAGGTTGGGTGCAGCGATACTCGTGGTTGGCTAGTTTTCCTCCACTGGGCCCCGGATCAACCTTCTTGCGGCGGAGCTGCGTCGAGAGTTAATACTGCGTTTCTTCCCATGTGAGAATAGCCGGTGCTTCTTTGAAGCTGCGTGCGGCAATCTAGAGTAAACCTCCATCGGGGAGAGTTTTCTTCTACGCTTTATCCGAGTGGCGGGTATGTCGGAAGGTGAGTACACGGCTTCCCGAACATCTGCCCGTATGTGGCCCAGTTCTTTGTCCCAGGTTGATCGTTTACGTAAATGAAGAGGCACATGTAGGCTGTGGAATTTCCACGAGTAGTTGCTCGAGGCGAATTTCCATCCTCCTCCTGTTTTTAAATAGACCTTCCTCCTGAGTTGGCCTTTCAATTTGAGTGCGGTAATGATCCGTTCCCATCCTCCCGAGGACCCTTGGGAGTCGGTTTTGTTGACTTCATGCCCGGCTTGGAAGAGAATGGTTTCATCATCTTCGTCGTCGTTTTCACGAGAGAACTTGCTTTCCTCGGGAAGGTAAGCGGCGGGATTCGTTACGCCGTGTCGTTCCATCTCCTAGGTCATCGGGACCGTTGACCACCCTTGCACAGCGAGAGGGGTTGGATGAGAACAGGACGGTAGTCAGGGAAGTTGCCATGGGCAAAACTCACCGAGGTCGAGCGGTGCAGAGTGGCCTCTAGCTTTACGTACGAAAGCTGCTGTGACACTTTAAGGGCTTGGTCCTGTAGGTCTTTCGAGCTTGGTCTTCGTCCCAAGACGACTTTCTTGAGCGGCTAGTTCCATGAGAGCTTTCCTTGCGAGACCTAGGCGGTCTCCGTAGGTGCGCATCGTCGGCTAGTGTCCGAGCCGTGATTACATTCAAATCGCCGAATGGCGGGAACACTGGATTATATTGACGAAGGAAGTCGGGCCCAGGACATTCCATGCGTCCTTCCTTAATCTCGATCACCAAGAAGTTTGCCTATATACGCTTGATTGACCGGGGGTATTGAATTCTGCAATGTTGACGGTCTCGTGATCTCGTTCGATCGCCAAGTCTATCAGAGCTAGCGATCGGCGGCGGGGATGTCTACGAATCGGGGCCGTGGCTTGGCCAGGAGTAGAATCGAGCGAAGCATGTTGATCTTTGAGGTGGTCATTTCTGTGTCGGAAGGCGGCTACGCCTTGCGGGAA
The DNA here is from genome assembly GCA_022495995.1 of Adenophora triphylla var. japonica. NCBI lineage: Eukaryota > Viridiplantae > Streptophyta > Magnoliopsida > Asterales > Campanulaceae > Adenophora > Adenophora triphylla. Next base: position 112,276 of record JAFEMH010006323.1, on the reverse strand, counting down.
AACTTTCACGAGATGTTTTCGGGGTGGCTGGTGGAAGCGTTCCCGAGGTTGATCGACTTGTAGCGGGGTGAGGCTTGGTCTCCTTTCTTTGTTGCCCTTGGCCTTGGCGGCGTTTGAGGTATAAGCTTGGCGACGGCACGGGCCGGTTGCCGCCCAGGGCTGGTACTCGGAAGTAGTGATGAGCTCACGAGCTCGCTTGGCCGGGCCTCGTTTACCATGAGCGAGCGGTCATCGAGGGTGACCTTGGTGTTGCGAGAATCGATAACAAGGACGGGATCCTTGGCTTCATCGGGATACACGGAATAGATGATATTGACGAAGTCGTCGTCCTTTACTTGATCGAGAGGATTCCTCGTTGCGTGAATCACGTGCTTCCAATTATCGGATAGGCTTTGTATGCATGCTTGGACGTTGAGCTTGACAATTTCCATGGTATTGGAACCTTGGTTGTAAGTGACACGATCGGAAGGAGTTAGTCCTCAAAAACTGAGCATGTGAATGCGGAGGTGCGCTTGCGGGTGCCGCGTCCTCGACTCCGGAGAGTCAGATTCATCGTCATCGATCGCTCAATCCGAGGTGTAGGGGACGTATTGCGTCGAGGTTGCGTTCTTTGGGGCAGCTAGGAAAATCTCGTACCCCATGCTTGAGCGGAAAGGCTTAGAGGGGAATCCCTCGTAGAGGACCTTCCATACGACGGTCATACAGTCGAGATGAGTATGACGATACTTGTCGACTTTTATTACAAAGATCTCCTCGCATGGCAGGGCCCGAGAATGAGTTTGAAGGATGCTGATAAATCTTGGATTGGAGGCGGGGTTTATCTGCCCGTATCATGGCGATGTTCAGCGTTTCTTTCCAATCTGCCTCCAAGTGTTGGAAACGACAGTTGAACTTGATGTATCGGGCTTTGCCCGAGTGCACTTTGCTCGAGTACGTTTACATAGTTAGCATCTCCAGGACTACGAGGATTCGATGAGATTTGCCCCGGTAGTCCCTTGGTTGATTCGAAGGAGGTAACCCGGTGCACGAGTGCGGATACGCAGCTCTTGTCTCGGCTTCGTTTCTATGAGGAAGCTGTCCCTCGGATGACTTCGAGATCTCCCTGCCGGTTAATGAACTTGGCTGATGGAGAGTGGAAGCTATGGCTTTCATGTGGTGTAGCGAAGGGCGTCCCAAAGAAGCTGTGAACTCGGATGGAATGTCCATCACGTGGAATTTCTTGGCACCATTTGGGTTTCGAACCAAAGTTCGAGTCACTGTCCCAGGGATGGGACGAGACGAGTTGTCGTAGGCCTTGATAGTCAGAGTAGACGGTATCGGAAATGGCTTTCGTGGATGCGGAGAGCTCGCGTCATGCGAGAGGGAGGACATTAATGGCTGACCCGTTATCTACCAATACTCGGGGAGTGATATGGTGTTGAGTTTGAGAGTGATGTACGAGCTTCGTTGTGCCGAGGCGTCTCTCGGTAAGTCTTCATCACGAAACGTGATCATGCCATACGAGGCGGGAGTCGTAGATCTCGTCTCTATCCGTAGAAGGAGAGTCATCCGGCCATCCGTTTCTGTCTTCCTCTTGCGAGGTAAAGCCTTTCTTTGGAACCTCGGGAGTATGTTGAGGCACTGTGGCGGTTGCCGCCCTTGGTTAGCACATTGATCGAGTGCGATTGCCAAATGACCTTGATCTTCCTTTACCGGTCCGGGCTCGGAAAGGCTGGACAAGTTGAATCTTAGGCGATCCCGTGGAGGGTTAGGCTTACGGCGCGGTAAGACTACCAAGATCTGAGGTATTCCGGTGTTCCAGTCGAATTCGGTTTCAATTTGGGCTTTTCGGCTTTCCCGTCCGCTCTAGAGGCTGCATGGCCCGGAGGCAAGAGGTAATTTGGCCGGAGTCACGCGTAGTAGTCGAACCTCCCGGAGGGTTTCTCCAGTGTACCTACGCTGGTATCTCCGGCTTCGTATCTTTCTCTCGATTCTTTGTTGAGAGGATTTCTTCTTCTCGTTTTCTCGGAGGATTGCTCGGACGGTTTCTCGAGACTCGTACTCGAGCGGGCGGAGCAATCACAAACATCGTAGGCGATGTGGACATTAGAGGAGGATCCAGTGAAAGAGGCGGAGAAACCGGGTTACTGTGGCACGCTTCTTGGGCACCCACTCAATGGAATTCACTTGTTATTGTTCGGAAAGGGATTCCCGATCGTATTGGGCCCACGGGGCGCTCTAACTTGCCTTCTTCTATCAAGTTACGGATTTCGTATCATAACCCCAAAACGGTTGTCGGTGGTATGGCCGTGATGCGATGGAAGGCGCGATATTTGCTCTTGTCCGCATTGGCTACGGGAACTTTGGGTTTGTAATTGGCCACGGGCTTAAGGAGACCCTCCTTGATTAACCCTTCCGGCATCTTGCTCGGTGGCATGTCCAACTTGTCGAAGTGTACGACAGTACGCCGAGTAGAATTGTTGCTTTGCGGGGGGTTTTACGTTACCCATTGTTGTCCACGATGGACGTAGTTGACAGAGCGTATCTTTCCACTTTGCGGGGGCCGGTGCGGGGATTGAATGCGGTTTGTTGAGCGGTATACGCCTGTATGGGCTGCAATAGCCAACTTTTCCTTGAGATCCTTCTCGAGCTGTGAGCCGGCATTGACCATGGCCCGGAGATGCAGGAAGAAATTGTGGCGATGAGAGTTCGATGGACGGTCTCAAGCAAGATTTGAAGATCCCGCATCTGTTCGTCTTTGGAGAGTGGCTCCATGATTTCGGAGAGTTTCCAGCTCCATCTCTTGTAGAATTCCCAACACTTTCATCCGCTTTCTGCTCAGTGGTGATTAAGTCCTCGCGACTTGTTTCCCACTCTAAGTTGGATCTGTACCATTCCAGGAAGATGTTACTGATCTGTTCCCAGGTGTGGCGATCCGCAGGCTTGACCCTCAGAAACCATCGTAACGCTGAGCTTTTGAGCGTATGCTGGAAGTGGTCGGCCATTTGCTGGAGGGTTGCTCCTTTTGCTCTCATGCCGAGAACGTAAGTGTCGACGTGCGTTTGAGGACATTCGGTTCCATCGAATCGGTCCATCTCCGGCATTCTGAACTTGGCAGGGAGAGGCGTGACCATTCCCGGATCTGTGGATTTGAGCGTTTCCTGCTTTGAGCTGCTCATGGTGGCTTTCAGGTCTTTCATCTGCTCGACCATCCAGGCTAAGGTTGGGTCCAGTGGTGGACTGTGAGGCTCGGCGCCGGGTGCTACCACGTGAGCGGTAGTGATTGGAGGTGGAAGGCTTGGTATATGAGAATATACGGGAGCCTTTTCTGAACTGTATCGGGGTTTGTCCCCGGTGTTTAGGGATTCGTGTATAGGCAACGGGACGAACCCGGGAGGGTATTGAGGGATATTGGCATCCTGAGATGGTCCAGCGGTGCGCTGGTGATATTGAGTGATGGGTGTAGCACTGGGCTGACCAAAATTGACAGGGTTGCCCTGAGAGGTGGCAACATGGAGCCTAGGTCGGCTGTTTCCTTGGTTGGGAGGCATCCCGTAAGTTGGCGGGGGAGGAACCTGATTGAAGGTTTGGTGAACTGGTTTCGGGGAATCGTCATCCTCGACCAGGACAAAAGTACCGTCTGACTGGGGGATAGCTGCTATACCTCGCTCATTCAGAAGCTGTACCACGAAATTCTGCTGATCTTCTTTCTGCCTCTTGTGAACCTCACAAGCCCGGATGGCTTCTTCCAATGTCATATCTGTTACCGGTGGCGGGGGTCCTTCCCCGTCACGATTTCTCGGTGAGCTAGACATGTCGGAAATTCTGGCTGAGGGAACTGAGGGAACCGAAGAACTGTCTGACGCTGCCGTTACTGTGATCCTGGCAAGGCGCTGACCCGGAAATCTGAACCACTTTCTGCTCGCTGCAGGGAACGAAAGGAAGGGTTTAGGCTTCGGAAAAGGGTATTTGGCTCAAGGTTTTCGGGCTTGTGCAATGTGCAGTTACCGATTAAAGTTTACTTAAAGCGCGTTTTCTCAGAGTCCTAATTGGTTGGAAAAGAGCGTGTCTTCTTTTTCGCAACTAATCCTAGAGCTCTAATCAGTGGATCTCGTCACTACGCTTATAAGCCCCTCGTTTCCATTGTAGATCATCTTTCTCAGGACGGACTATCCCGAGCGAGGTCTGATAAGGCAAGCGAGTTCCACCGACAAAGGAAAAAGTGAACGTAAGGCTAGCTGATCACGTAAACTTTCGACGTGTGCGGCGTACGGGCCACGGTCGAGGTCAACGTCCTTAAGTTAAGGCGGGAGTCGTGCCAAAATTTGGGCATGACCTCTCCTGACTCGCTTGTGCGAGAGACCTTAGCTTTTTAGCGTTGGCCAAGTTGTGGCTGGCACGGTACATACGGCGAGGTTTGGTGACATGGCGTCACATTGAACCTTCGGGTATATTTTTCGGCAGAGCTCCGCGTCAAAGTCAAGGCTGAAAAGCTCAAGACTTCGGGTCGGGAACGACCTTTGGTCTCAAACTCTCGAGCCTGACTCGGAGCGGGGCCCGGCGTAAAAAACATACACTTAGGCTTTATGACACGAGCTAGGCCAAAAACCAACCGGGGTCTTGGACAAAGTGTGACACAAAGAGTGCATGGCTTACACGGGCTAGGATGGGATGTTTGGGACGACCCCGTGCGCCCCCGAAAGGTGTCTGGCAGACCAATCGGAGTGCAACTGATAAGGCCATCCCGGGTTAGGGGTTGTAGTGTGCAGTGTACCGAGGCGGCAAGTGCACGTGAAGTGCGGTGTTCCGAGGCAAAGAAGTGCGCGTAGTGTGCAGTCACTTAAAATTCTTTTTTCTGAGTAAAACAGAGATTTTTCAGAATGTGTCTTAAAGAATTTATGATGCACAGTTCAAAAGACAAAGAATGAAAATCAAACATGAATGGGGATGCACAAACATGGTAAGATTTTGAAAAGTTGACAATGTAATGCCTTTCAAAACAAAAACCGTTAGAGGTTTAAAGTAACACACGCACACAAAAACGAGGAAGGGTAAACGAAAGTTTGACCCACGGAAGGCTTTTTAGAAAACATCGGCGCTTTAAAAAAGTATCATGTCCCAATGGAGTCGCCAACCGAAATTACCCGGATTTTCGCGCGACGCGAAACGCGGTTGTCTTTCGCGGAAGGTTGGTGTGAGACCTCGCTTCATGGGAAGGAACAAAATGAGGAGTCGCCACGCGGTTTTTGTATTTTGAGCCCAAACGTTGAGAAAGCGGCTATTGTGAAAAGGTGTCGTTTTTATTGGTAGCAAAAACTTAGGAAAAGGCTTTTTTGAAAAAGGGGATCATTTTTATTAAAGAAAACGAGTAAAAAGCTTTTTTGTACCAGAGATTGTTATGTTCGGAGGTCAAGTTACGTTTCGGGTAGAGTATGACGAGATCGCCCGAAACGCCTCGCATGACGAGTCTTTCTACCTTTCTCGAAATCGTGTGTGTGTGTGTGTGTGTTTTGAAATGGGGGCTTGAATGACAAGCTTAATCTTGGTTTGAATGACAAACGTTGATTAGGTGACTTTGTTTGAAAAGACGAGCGTTTGAATGACAAACGTCGGTTTGAGTTTGAAATGAGCGTTTGCGTGGCAAACGTCGACTTTGAGCCATACGAGTCATTGTTAACGATTTTTACGGGAAATATGCGTATTAAATGATTTTAAGTGTCAAATGGCGGCTTTGAGTTTGAAGATGAGCATTCGGAGGCCGAACGTCATTTCGCGCGTTTTGAAAGAGAGTTCGACGGACGAACTCCGGTTTTGAACCGGGCATTACATTGTTAACGATTTTTACGGGAAAAATGCGTATTAAATGACATGCGATCAACGAATCGGGTTGCGACTCGGACTTTGAAAAGTAAATACTATCACAATCCAAACGGATCAGACTTGTAAATGACAGTATTTAAAGCGGTGTCAACGGAATCAAACGATCCGGATTCGTAAATGACGATCGACGAGGCCAAACGGCTCGAAATTGTAAATGACGATCAACGAGGCCAAACGGCTCGGAATTGTAAATGACATGAAAGTAAACGGAACGGGGTCGGAACGCCGTTTTAACCCGTGATTACTTCTCTTACGGAAAGAGAAGAGGATCGAGGGGCTAAAACGTATCGGACCCCGTTAGACAGAGGCGTCTACATTTTGATAACGGACGTTCGAAACAGTTATAGCGACTGGCGCGTAAATCGAGACGGAACGGAAGATTCAGAGAGAGGGAGTTATACCTATGGCTAGGGTCGACTCCTTTGGCTCGGGAGGTGTGTACGGGACACGGAAAGTGATTCGAAAGGTTGTTTCGAAGTTGTAGGGTGCGTATTTGATCGAAATACGAAGGTTTCACGCGAATCGAGACAAAACGAGAGCTCGGGAAGGGTGAAAACCAGTTTGGACCGTGGGGTGGTGATTTTTTGGTGTGAAAAAAATCCTTTTTCTTGCCTTTGACAACAACTTCTATTTATAGGGTGAAAATTGCAGTAGGTGTCCGGCCGGACTTGGACTGAATTTCAGGGGTTCTGGGAATTTTGGAAATCTGGGGGACTTGCTGGCAATTTCAGGAAAAGTGCACAAAGTGAGTCCTACGGACTTGGCTTGCAAACCAGGGGCATTTTGGTCTTTTCCCTCCGAAATTGATTGAAGGGTGACTAGAGGAGGTGGCATGGCTGCCACGTGCCCTCTGAGTCACCACCGAGGTGGGATTTTGTCCCTCGGTCCGGTTTTTGTCCGTTTTTAAAATAACAGTCCGGGAAATGTCCGAAACGCCCGAAAGTGCCGGAAAATGCGTTTTTCGGGGGAAAGCCATACTTTTACGTGAGATGTCACGTGCTAAGTACGGTTCGACGTCGGGATGCACGGGGCAGTCCCGGGGCGTCTCGTTGGCACAGCAACGGGGAGTTTAACGAGTTCCGGTTAACCTGGAGCGGGCCAGTTAACGGATTTCGGTTAACTTTCTGACGGATTTGGACGATCCGGATTTGGGTACTTACACCTTTGCAAAGGACATGTTTAAACCCCATAAATTCCCCAAGGATGACTTGAATATGATAACCACTTAACAAAAAGTAGTGGTATCAAGTCTAGGGATGAAAATGGGGTGAACATAGATGCAAATCCCCCAAAAATCACATTTTCCCTCAAGAACATTTTGCTGTCCAGTAGCATTGTTCTGAGACCTCAGTCCATTTTCCTATTTTTTGGACCCAGTAAAACTTGGAATTGGGTGTTGACTACAAAATACTTTTTGTAGCCAACATCCAGAGATTTCCAGACATATTTTTATTTTATTTTTTGAGTGAGTAAAAATCCTTTTTTCAATTTTTCTTTTAGAGGCCAGTTCATCAGCTTCTGGAAATCCAGATTTCACATCTGAGATTTCCAGAAGGTTTTGACCCCTCAAATTACTTCAAAAATGGAAATTTCCTTTGCAGAAACCCTATTTAGGGTGTTTTAAGCAACTTTTATTCTCGTACTTTCCCCAGATTCTGAGGTTTTGAAGTCTTTAAGTCCATTTCAAATTCAAGGGTCAACTGCCTTCTTTCATTCTGGCAGAATTGCTTTTCAAATCCAAAAATCTTTTGAGTGCCAAGACTCAATCCAAAAATCATACCAAAAATCTTGGGGATTTTTCAAAGTCTTATAAAGAGTTTCCCATTTTTGTTTTTCTCAGTTTCAACTCATTTTGGTCAAAACACACACACACACACACACACAACAAAGGATTTCAAATGTTTGGAAGACTCGTTTTGCGAGGCGCGCCGGGTGCACACTAACGTCCTTCCCGACGCGTAACGTGACCTACGAACCCAAATTTCTGATCTCGGGCATTTTTCAAAGTTTTGGCCCTTAAAACAAAAATGGCGTGGCGACTCCGTTCTTTTTCCCGGGTTTTATTTGGTTTTTTTCAAAGAAACGCGAAAAAATCGAATTTTTTCCCGCGAAATGGCGACACATCATCACACCTTCTACGGCGGACAGTGCCTTAGATACATAATAAACTGGTTTTTGGGAGTTATTCTCCTCCCTTACAAGAACGCCACGCGATCGATGCTTGCCAAAAGCAGAAAAAGTTCTTCCCGGCAGGCCGCTGAGAAAGGTAGAGGTGGCTGTCCGAGGTATGTTTTGACCTCTTCAAAAGCTTGATGGCACTCAGTGCGCCATGTAAATTCATCAGCTCTCTTCCCCCCTTTTAGAGTTTTGAAGAAGGGGAGGCATCTCTCTGCTGACCGCGAGATGAAGCGGTCAAGTGCAGTGATGCGACCATTGAGTTTTTGGACATCCTTCACGCAAGCAGGAGGCTTCATGTCCAACAGGGCTTGAATTTTCTCTGGATTAGCCTCTATCCCTCTTTGATTGACCATGAATCCGAGGAACTTGCCCGCCTTGACCCCAAAAGCGCACTTAAGGGGGTTTAGCTTCATGTTATTGCGACGCAAGTTTTTGAAGGTTTCCTCCACGTCGAGCTCGTGGGAGTTTTTCTTAGTCTTTATAACCATATCGTCAATGTAGGCCTCAAGATTTCTACCTAGTTGGTTTTCGAAGACCAGATTGACCATTCTTTGATAGGTGGCTCCTGCGTTTTTCAACCCGAAGGGCATCATTTTGTAGTAGTAAGTCTTCCCCGCAGCGATGAAAGCTACAGAGCGGACATCTTCAGGAGCCATTTGGATCTGATGGTAGCCGGAGTATGCATCAATGAAGCTTAATACTCTGTGGCCGGCTATAGAATCCACCAATCTGTCAATGCGAGGAAGAGGGAAACAATCCTTGGGACATGCCTTGTTGAGATCGGTGAAATCAACACACATCCTCCATTTGCCGTTGGATTTTTTGACCATTACGACATTGGCCAGCCATTTGGGGTAGGAAATCTCCTTGATTATCCCCGCCTTTAACAATTTTTCCACCTCTTCCTTGATCGCAATTTCTTTCTCCGGAGAGAAGTACCTTGATTTCTAATGAATGTTTTTGAAGGATGGGTCATCGTTGATTTTGTGGAGGATCACGTCCTTGCTGATTCCCAGCATATCTTCCACCCTCCAAGCGAACACATCACAATTTGCTCTTAAGAATTCGATCAGGATTCTTCTCTCCTCGCTGTGAATCTCCAGTCCAACCTTAACTGTTTGCTCGGGGAAGTGGGGATTGATTACCACCTCCTCGAGCTCGTCGTTAGGTTGGAGGTCGCTGATTTCACGGTTGTGCAAGGAGTCAATGATTATGGTTGGGGTTGACACGAGCTCCGGTCAGTGTTGCCATAGAGTATATGATATTGCGGTCAATCTTCCCCTCTATTCCCCGATCAATATAACCTCCCTCAATAGGGGCCAATTGCTTCGATTTTCTGCTCGTCTTGAGCTCCACCTTCGTGGAATGGAAAGAAAGCATGCCAATCGATATGGGTGCCGGCGGAAGAGCAAGGGTTTTTCCCTTCTTTGATTTGTCCTCGCCTTCTATCGGCGGGCAGGATGCCTGGACTTTCTGTTCTTTCCTTTTTTCCTCAAGTGCTCGGAGGAATCTCCCGGGCTGGTTCTTGATGGTAGCAATCCCGCCCGGGGTGTTAAATTTCACCCTTTGGTGGGGAACGGACGCAACTATTCCCAATTCGGCCTGAGCAGTTACGCCGAGAATGGCATTGTATTGGGAAGCAAGATCGACCACCATCAAAGTTATCTTGGCCGTCTTCTGTATGGGCTTTTCCCCAATAGTTACGTCAAACACAATCGTCCCCTTTACCCTTACGGCGTGATTTGTGAAGCCCTCAAGCATGCCCGCATATGGAAAGAGATGTGCTTCAGTCATTCTCATTCCTACCAACGTATGGTAATAGAGTATATCGCGGCGCCTCCGGTATCTATCAACACTCGGCCTATGTTTGCCGGTTGATTCTCATTACGAGGGTGAGAGGCCGAGTGGAATGAAAAAGGGTGGAGGCAAGTTCACTCCTTTTGAACCCAATTTCTTGCTCTTCTTCCGGAGCCATTCTGCGGGGACGGAGAAAACCTTCTGCAATGTCGGATTTGGAGGGAGAAGGCTGTTTGTTGGAGGGAGGTTCTTCTCCGATGAAGTTTATATTGTAGTCTCCGTCGTCATTCTCAAAATTGTCTCTTTCCACCCTCTCGGGACCACGAGGGTTTCGTGCTCCATTGTTGGTTATTATTGGGGGCCCGGTTGTTTCCTTGATCCATCTCGGTTAGTTCCCCATCATTGATTCTCTCGTTGAATTACTCTCTTTAGCCGGAAGCAGTCTTACATTCCGTGGCGTGATCATTATGATACTCGCATAACTTTGTCCTACTCCTCTCACTTGGTTTTCTCGGCATGGGGGAGGAGGAGGAAAATCCGATGCCCTCGTGATCACTGCTCGTGGCTCGGTGAGCTCGGTGTAGAATTTGTTTCCGCAACTTTTCGGAGCTTGTCCGACCCACGGCCTCTGTTCTTGCCCTGGTTGTTAACTTGGGCAGCCTCTGGGGTGGTCTCCTGAACTTGGCTTATTCTTTCCTTGGCTGAAGCTCGGGGAACGGGCATACTGCTCTCCTCGGCAGAGGCAATGGCAGAAGCCCTTTCATACATCTCCTCCACTGTTTTTGATTGGCTGGAGGCGAAATTCAATTTCAGGAAGGAGGAGGTGAGGCCTCCCTCAAAGCAAAGTCTAATATCCCCCTCTTCCAGATCCACTATCTCCTCGCTCACCTTTCTGAAGTGAGCAATGTAATCTTTTGTGGATTCAGTGGGGGCCTGCTTGACACGGACAATATCTGTCTTTGGTCTAGCGAGCACCCCGGCTCCAGCAAAGGCATTAAGGAAAATGTTCCTGAAGTAGTCGAAAGAGTTGATGAAGCGGGGTTTGAGAGCCAACATCCAGGATAGGGTCTTGCCCGTGAAAGTGACAGCTAGAGCTTTGCACATTACGGATTCGTCCGCGGAGAATAATGCCATTTGGCCCTCAAATCTACCCATGTGGCTCCTCGCGTTCTTGGAACCATCATATGTATCCATCTGGGGGGGCTTCCCCTTCTGGATAGGTGCCCGCGCGATCTTGTCGCTGAAGGCATCCATTGTGCGACCACATTTTTGGGCTGCCTTCTGATGGGTTTCCCACATTTTCTGCATGAAATCAACGAACTCAGGGTTCTGGCTATCAATCTTCTGTTTTTTATTACGTGGAGCCACGGCCTTCCTGGCGGAGCCGGGGTAGTGCTTGGGGCCTCGCACGTTTGTTTGGCTGCGCCTCTTCCCCAATCTCCTCGCTATCATCTACGTACACCACGCGCTTGGCCATCTGTCCGCGCTCGAGGTCGGTTCGGCTTCGGTTTGCCCCGCGGCTTGACTAGCAAGTGATTTAACGGGAGCTCGTTGGGAGAACCTTTGGGACCCTTGTGGAAACTGTAGCCCTCCATTGGCCTCTATTTCGAACATTTCCAATTGTTGGTCGGCAATTACCATGGCCTCAGCGACCAGCTTGGATTTGGAGTCCAGAATTTCTTGTCTCCTCAGGATTTGCTCCGGGGAGAGAGGAGTGTTCATGGTTGTGTTTCTGGGGGGAGCTTGTGGAGTTTTGGGACTTTTGTTTAGGAGGGCTTGTGCTTTTTCAGCACGTATTTGGTCTGTGAGCTTGTATATGGCTTTCGGCCAGGGAAAGGGTGTGAGCGGGCGGGAACGGGCCCCCATTAAGTTGAAGACAGAGTTAGTTTGCTTACCCTTATTGATAGCGGAGGGTGAGGCTTGGTTCTCATCCTCCAAGGTCAAATGACCAGCGTTTTCCAGTATCTTAGACATATTCTGTGAAAAGATGATGAAAAAAGAAGAGCCTTTCGGCACTCGTTTTGTTTAGGACACGAGAGGTGCCTTGAAAACAAAATACACGGGAAGTAAATAAAGAAAAGATTCTTGGCTTCCCGGCAATGGAACCACTGATGACGCCAAGCTTTTCAGGGTCAGGAGCGGTTCAAGGATATCTGGCTAGGATATTTTGGTGGTTTGTTTGTACCTAGATCACAACACAAAGAAGCACCGTTAAGGTCAAAGTTGGATGTTACTCCAACTCAGGCCCTCGGGTGTGAGAGTAAGAATACTGAGATAATAAGGCTTTGAATACCTTGGAGTGTGTGTGTTTAGGGTTTAGAGTAATATGGCTTACTCAATTGTCTCTGGAACTTACCTTACCCAAGGGGGTAAAGGCCTTCTATTTATAGGCAATGCAATGGTGCTTGTTGAGGTAAGCAATGAGATCAGCAATGAGATCAGCCCTAGGGGGCACTTTGGTATTTGACCAGCTACACGTGTCCGCATCTAATTGGTCCTGTCAGGGAGGGAACATTGACTGTCAGGGAGGGCAATGGGTTGGAAGGGACATAATGAGTATGGCCGGCTTGAAGCATTAAATGGAATAGTAGGCGCACGGTAGCCGCATTGAATGTGTGATGGGGGAGCCGTAGTGGCCTGTCGAGCCGGTAAGCTAACTTGCTCGGTAAGGCTTGACATTAACCGGGAAGCGGGCATGTGCCGCGGTCAACATTGTGGCGCGATCAAAGGTATATGACGCGAGCACGGTTGATGCGGTCATGCCTACTGCGGGCATGGGTCCCCGCGGACATACAATCTGCGGGCACGGACCCAACGGTCACAGGTCGTGCGGGCACGAATATAACGGTCAGGATCCTTCCGGTCTTTGACAGGATTAATGCGGGGAGGGGCACGGTCTTGACCTCAAGGGCCTATCTGTCCGCGGTCTTCCCACGTCTGGCAGAAGCGCCACGTTCTGGTTCCGGGGCCAGGGCCGCGCGGCCGGTGGTAGATCCGGGCTCATCACTACCTAATAATCTAATATTACATCAACGCTTCCACAATTTGCGTATTAAACTTGGTTTGATCGTAACTTAGATAACGTCTTAAAGTATAGGCTGGCACACACGTTTGATTTTAACCCAATTAATTGGACATATAATTGTTGCATCGAATAAATGTAAAATATATAAAATCGATCATCTAAAATCATCTCAACCGTACAATTCATGAAAAATAAAGATTGTTGCAACATAACAATTTTTTGTTGTAAAGAACCATAGTCATAATCATTTCTAAAATTTTAAAATCAGATCACTTTAATTAATAATTGACCATTATTTAGAGCATGCAATGTCGTAGGGATGACCAAAACTGATTTCGAACCTGATTTCGGTTCAAAATCGCCGATTTCGGTTCGAAAAATGTATGACCCTTTAAGGGTCACCCTTAATCGGTTCGGATTGCACACGGTTCCGGTTAATTCGGTTTTCTCCCCGGTTTGTCCGGTTTCGGGCTTTTTTCGGTCCGGTTTCGGTTCGATTCTATTGAAAAATAATGAATTTTCGTCCGGTTCCGGGCTTTTTTCGATCCGGTTCACCATTTTGGTGACCCTTAACCGGCCCGACTCCAATCCGGTTTCCGATTTTCGTGACAGTTCATGGCAATTTCGGACTTTTCCGATCCGGTTTCGATCCAATTTTCCGATTTCGATCCGATTCCGCCATCCCTACAATGCCGCACGTGCCACAAGCCCAATACACCCTGTGCGCACACTATACGACACTACTATAAATTTGAATTTCACAAGTATGCCATTGGCTGCTTTACACTTAAGTCCCTTAGTTTTGCATATTAGCAATATCCGACCCTCAAACATACAATATAGACCCTCTACTTTAACATATGTTGACGGCAAAAGAAAATGAGCCGACTTTGAACATTCCCCCCTTGACATGATTTTGAACTAGTCATCCTTTTGTTGACAGAAATATTTGAGTTATTTAAATAGATTTTTTTTTTTTTTGGTGAAAAATTAGAATTTTCATTAACATAATTTTCTTGTTGAGATGATGAACAAGATATTTGCGCTAAATATGAATATTTCTGCTACAATTGGGCAGACTCAGTTCTATGTTTGAATTTTAAAATTATATGAATGTATTTAAAATTTTCATTTGTAATTGCATCAGGATCGGACCCAGGTATAAAATGAAAGGGGTTCACAAATTATATTATCCAAAAACTTAAAAAAAAAATTGTTTTTTACATTAATATCTACATCGATTCTTCTTTTTTTTTTTTTTGCCAAGGGGATGTGCTGAGATGGTAAGTGGGAGTGCACTTAGTAATATTTTTTTATTTTATTCTTTTTACATGTCAATATTTATTTTGAGAGTTCACAGCCACCCCTTTGGGTGATTTTGTGTCCGCCCCTGATTTGCATTGGTGCTTGAGTTTTTAATCTTGGAAAATATACATTTGTAACCCCCAATCCAACAATTTGTTATATTGTGGTGGTGGAGGGATAGGGGTGGGTGGGTGGGTGGGGTAGAGGAAGCAGGGTGTGGATGTGTGGTGTTATTAAATTGTATGACAATAATGGGAATACTCGGATAATATCCATTAATTAATGGGATAATGTGGGTATTATCCATTTATACCCATTAAAAATTAAAGGGTATTATGGATAATACCCCTATTAACCCATTAACCTTAATGGATAAAATGGGTTAGTACCCAATTATATTCATGATACCCATTTTGCCACCCCTAGTCGCAATATACTCCCTCCATCCCACGTTATTGTGAACCATTTTTTCGGGCACAATAATTAAGAAATATTATTAAGATAATGAAAATGTGTGATAGAAAATGAAGAGAGAGAATGAGTGAAGTTAATAGTAGGTTGGTTGAATAAATTGTATGGTGGAAAATGAAAAGAGAGAATGAGTGGGTGGGGTAGGGTGAATATAAAATAATAAATTTATTTTCATTTTAGGCAGTTTGCATTCACGTGGGACGGATCAAAATGGAAATAAGTTTGCTTTCACGTGGGACAGAGGGAGTATATTTTAAAATTTGAGTTTTGAGAATAAATGATATTGGGACTATATCCATGATTACTAAAGGTAATTTGTAATCTTTGTTTTATTAGCACAATTTAATTTAAGGCTTGTTTTTATGTAAATGGTTCCCAATTTGTGGATGATAGTGGTTAAATTTTAAATGTGCTATCATAGAAAGCAAGCGATCAATTTTTTTCCCTAGAGGTTTTCGACTAAATATTTAATTGAAAAAGAAACTTAAAATACATGTACAAGTATTAACATCTATTATTAGCAATTGTTATAGATATTAGTCGATATCGAGAATTGACAAACCTTGATTATAATATATAAATATTTTGGGCCACTATATTTAGCATCAATTGATTTTAAGGTGAAATCTTATACTTTAAGGGGCCGTTTGGTAGCCCTTCTTAGGCTGGATATGATTATTAATCCAATAAGTTTGGTATTTGATACATTAAATGCAACCACTGTATTATTTCTAACAACCTGAATACTAACCTCTTATCCCCTCTTATTAATCCCCTCCAAAAAAAGGTGATATTATTAATCTCCTGATTAATAATCTCCTCACTATTAATACAGGCTAATCCTATCGGCCTACCAAACGAGCCCTAAGATGATATCAGAGTCAGGTTTATTACACGTGCATGCCTAACGACCCACAATTTTACTCCGCGTCATCCGATTAATAAGTGCACGTTGTAAGATTTGGCAAAGCCCCCTACACGTGAGAGAGCGTGTTATAGATATTATCAAATATTGGAAATTTACAGACATTACCTATAATATATAAAGATCATATGCTACTTCCCTTAACACCACGAGCCATCATTCACCAACAAAATTAAACCATGGAGTATAACACAATTATGCCATTTAATACACACATCCTTAAAATTCAGGGGGTCTGTTTGCAATTAATACAACCTTAACAAATCAGTAAAATTTCCAACTAATTTCCCCTCCATTTCCTCTTTCTCACATTTTCTCTCTCTAACTTTCTTTCCCAATTATCTTCTTCTCCTCCAAAGCTCCTCCAGCTTTGGTGGTGCCAACCCGCCAACTGAGTTGCCTCGCCCTCGTTTAGGATTTTACCACCTAAGATTCTCCGAATCATAGAAATTCCCAGAAAATTTTCTTGAAATTTTGATGCAGATTCTTCAATCTATGTAAAAACCCATTTCTGAGCAATTTCTAGGGTTTCTGTGAGCCGGGTGTTTTTTGTTTTGTTTTTAAATTTGAAAATGCCGGCTCACAAGTCAAAATCGGAGAAGGATGAAGAGTCAAAGCAACAACGGAGAGATCCTTACGAGGTTCTTGGCGTATTGCGCAACTCAACAGATCAAGAAATTAAAAGCGCTTATCGTAAAATGGCCTTGAAGTAATTTTCTCCTTTTAATTTAGTTTTTTTTTTTTTGGATTTTTTATTTTACTTAGCTTGCTGCTTATATATATTATAAATGATTGAACTCTGTATGCATTTGATTTGATTAAACAGTGGTGAGGTTTGTTTGGAGTAATTAATTCTCATTGTATCTGGCAGTTCAAAGTTCTAATTGACATCTTTCACTCTCTTAAATTACTTAAATTGACAAGCCCTTTGAAGATTCCATACCCCCCACCTTTTTTATTAAAGTGGGAAATCATTTTTCAGAATGAAAGCGAATCAGCTTATATGTTGTGTAAAGGGTAGCTTTATTGGATTGACTGTCTGATTATTCTGCTACACATATGATCGGATTTTAACCTTCCGAAGTTTAAAATTTTAGGAGATAATTTATTCTGACTCACCTTGGAAAAGGCACATAGGCATTGTTGATAGTTGTCATGCATTGGTTGATTTGATAGGTGCTCAGGGATCAAGTTCTAGGATCACTTGATGTAGCATTGTTGTTTTCACTATTCATGCGATGGTCTTCGTAACAATGCTAATTGGACACTCTTGAGAACCTTATTAAAGGAATTTTACTATGCGAATGCTCGTTAAAACATGGTAGAATGTTTGTACATTGGGCTGTGTCCCCAGTTCAAAACCTTTCTATGAAGAGCCTAATAAGTTCCTAAAGTATCACCTCTTAGAATTTCATCAGTTTATTCTTCCCCCTATGAAAGAGTGCAATGGAAAAATATTTTCATTGTTTTGCTCCTTTGCCCTTTTCTTCCTGCTGCTATGAAGTATTTCCTCCGACCCATAATGATAGTCTTATTTGACTATTCAAACATTTTAACAACCTATTTTCATTTCCAACACTAACGTTAATGAGGTTTACTTTTTTCTCCATTTCTCCTTCTTCTTCCTTGGTTGACTCTCATCATCTCCTCTCTCCCTCTTCTACCTTGGTTGTGAATTTTGAAGTTCAATGATTTAACCTAACAATTTTGAAAATGAGACTATCTTTTCAGGACAAACAAAATGTAACGACCCCAAATTTCCACAACAATAATAATACTTAATTGATAATAAAATAACCTCCAACGGCTACTAAAACCATAATTCAAACACTAACCACAATTTGAAATAACTTAAATGCGGATAACGGTAACAATTTCAACGGCTAGTACAATCCACTAGCTCAACAAAATCTTTAAAGTCTTACAAACTCTCAAATAACTGAAATAACTAACTAAAAGTCTAAAAATGAATAAACTAAAACGATCCTTGAACTCCTTATGAAGTGCTCCTGAACCGTTTCACATTCTTCCTGTATGAAATCTGGAAGAAAAGAAGATGAAAGGGTGAGCGAACAATGCCCAGTAAGTTCATATACAATCCCTCCGGTTACTAAGGAGGAGTTGACCTGAAGAAATATCAAATGATACAAATTTCCAATAACAATCGAATACATAACAGAACACAAATTCAAAATAGTTATTTATCAAATCTCAAACCAAATGTCTTTCAAAATCTCAACGGTTTCACAAACTGAGTTGACAAATATTTTGGAGGTTCAAATGATGACAAAATTGAATCAAACTGACCCGAATGGTTTACTTATTTAAGACTATCCCATACCAGCCTTAACTAACTAAACCACTCACAGATTTTTAGGAATTTCAAAGGACTGATAAGCTGAACAAAGCTAACTCGAGTAATCTAATTATCTACAACTGTCCCATACCAGGTAATCAAATCACTCACAGACGTCATGATCACATAAGTGGTCCACTGACCTTATCAAACCAAAATCCCATAAAGGGAACAAAAGCCCACAAAGAGCACTAATACCCACAAAGGGTTCGAAATCCCACAAAGGGCACAAAGGTTGACTCCGCAGAGTCCTAAACAGTGTATCCGGAACACCCCACCACTACTACTTTGAAGCGGTGAACTAAGTTTGCCCGAAGGCCAAAATATCAAATATACCCCGCCGAAGCAGGTTGTCTAACTTAATGATCAATAATGGAACAAAATCATGTCATATCAAAACTCAATTTTATACAGAATACGAACTTTCACAATAACAATAAAATTCTGTATTTACGAAACCAAAAGAACGATTTAGCAAACGAATAACAAAAGATTAGTAAATAACGGTAAACGAGGGAGTAAAAACAAATACTGACGCGAGGTCAGCTTTTACATATCAAAGGAACGTACATCGCCAAGAAATATGCGGAAGCCTAAAAAATGAAACGGAACGGAACGAAAATCAATTAACTTAAAGATGTATAATCCCTTACCTTAGCGTTGCTTAGTACTTTCAACAATGCTTCACGCGCACGAATCTACAATCATTGCAAAAAGGTTTCTTAGGGTACAATAATGCCTAATTACCTAACCCGAACATTCTTTAATCTTTCTTATTAACCCATAATTTAATCTTCCTTAACATCTTCTTAGGTTAACCAATCCCCCATAGGTTTTACTAAAATACCCCTAGGATTTTCTATACTCAATCCCCAATCATACTCTCTAATTCACAATTACACACACTAATTACACCTTTTTCAGCACACACTAACATACACTAACACACATTAAATCCTAACACACACACACTCCAACCCTAATCCCCCACACACACACGGCTGTTGACACACAGACACACACACGGCTGTTGACA
Organism: Adenophora triphylla var. japonica; assembly: GCA_022495995.1. Lineage (NCBI taxonomy): Eukaryota > Viridiplantae > Streptophyta > Magnoliopsida > Asterales > Campanulaceae > Adenophora > Adenophora triphylla. The sequence goes on along the minus strand of JAFEMH010006323.1, from coordinate 93,324 downwards.
CATACACACACACCCAGAACATACACACACACTCACAACACACACTAAACACACACTGCAGAACACACACACACACAACACTCACCAAAACACCTGCTGCACACACGACACTCTACCAAAAACACACCAAACTCTCATCTTTTCATAACCCTAGCATGTCTAATACCAAAATAAACAAACCCCAAACCCTAATCTTAATCACAAAGTTCTTTAGGATTTTCTAGTATTTCAAAATCTAAATATCAAACAATAAGGGTTTAATCTTACCTTAGCTTAATCACACCGACAATACCGTTTTCGTGAATGAATGGACGCACCTAACGCCGCTTCCCAAAATCTATTGATAAGAGATATCATTACCAACAATATCAAGAAAACAATCTTGATATAAATCAAACACCAAAACAGTCCCAACAAGAATACCAAAAACTGCAACAGATTCGAACCAGAAAATCACCTGAATTAAAACCTGGAAAACCCGATCGACACCGATAGGATTGAAGCACTGTCTCTTATGGAAACGCAGGCGAAAAAATCACTCAAATCGGACCATAAACGAAGCGGGAATACCTATTTGAAAACTGCTGCGCTGAAGCTATATGCATACGGGAGTTCTGTTTTTTTTTTCTCTTTGTCGGCTGCCTCCTCTCTTTCTCTCGGCAATATTTCTCCCTCGGCTGATCTCTCTCTCTGCCGCCTCTATCTCTCTCTCTCTACTCAGTTCTCCCTCTCTCACGGCTGCTCTCTCTCTCTCTATTTCTCTTGGCCGGCTCCTTCTTTCTTCTTTGCGTAAATAACAAAACTGAAGAGCCCTCCTCACTTTAATCCCTTGGCTGCCTAGGACACTAAAAGGCCTTCACTTATTAACTTCCATCAGTATAGAAAATGAAGAGGCTCCCTATTAATGCAATATTTTTATATTATGGATTTCCTAAACCTAAACCCAAAATAGTCCAAGTCCAAGTCCAATGAGAAAACCCAATTTAGGTAACCCAATTTTAATAACTAAGCCCAATAATCCTAGTCCATCTAGGAAAGGTAAATCCAATTAATTAATCAAATAGCCTAAATAATCAATCTAGAAATTAATAATTACTAAGTAAATGACATAAATATTAGGGTTATTACTTATTACACAAAATGGCAAATGGGAACATCTTTATGGGACGTAGGGAGTATATTCTTATGGGATCCATTCTCGTTTGACATCATCTCAAGTAGAAATGTTAACTAGTACATTCTGGTTGGCAACTTCAATTCTCGCGCATCTCGAGATGGCTAAGGTTATATTTGGTCACTGGTTACAAAAAGATCTCTAGTTAAGGTGTTGAAAAGTTTCAGAAGCTTGTATATCTATTTTTGTAAGTAAGAATTTTGAGTGAAACTTGTCTTACTTAGCTAAACAGCTCAAAAACTTCATGCCTTTTGTTTCTAAAGTCAGGCTTTCAGCTTGATAACATAATGGATGTCTGTTTAAGAATTAGTATGTACTGACTCTTTCTGGATAAACCGACGGTGTCATGAATCTTGATATCTAATAGATGTTATAAGGTAAGAACTATATCTCATGTTGCTTTGAGCATTATATTTTTTTCTGTGTGTGTTACCATGAGTTTATTTTAGTCTTCCAAGTGTCAAATGAATTCATTGCTGTTTCTGATCTCCTATTTTAGGTACCACCCTGACAAGAACGCAAATGATCCTAAAGCAGCCGATATGTTTAATGAGGTCACTTTTTCCTATACTATTTTGTCAGATCCAGATAAACGGCGTCAGTTTGACAGTGCTGGTTTCGAGGTTAGATATTTTAGACCCTGTCTTTCTATTTGTTGGATTTGATTATTTATTTGCCCCCGAGGTTCAAATGCGACCTTTCAATTCGATGTAAATATAGTTATTTGCTCAATTTCATTCTTTATTCGAAATGTTAGTTTGATCCTAGTTTTTATGCAGGCTGTTGAATCTGAAAATCAAGATTTGGAGCTAGATCTTTCAAGTTTGGGAGCTGTGAATACCATGTTTGCAGCTCTTTTTAGGTATTTCTGAGTCAAGCTCTGTGATTTTCATTCTTTCTCCAATTTTTAGCATAAAAACGTACGTTCATTTCTTAGCTTATGGCCGTGAATTTGAGCTCTTCTCTGTTTGTCCATTTTGTGTCGCATGAACAGTAAACTTGGAGTACCAATAAAAACCACTGTATCTGCCTCTGTATTAGAGGAGGCTCTAAATGGCATGGTGACTATCCGTCCACTTTCTCTAGGACAGCCCGTTGTCAGAAAGGTTGCACATTATCTCCAATGCTTCAGCTTTTATTTATTTTATGTTTTCTTCGTCTTATCGAAAAATAAAATAAAATTTTATTATGATTTGTTTGATATGGATTTTTTGTATTTCTTATCAGGTTGAAAAGCAATGTGCTCACTTTTATTCTGTTACAATAACAGAGAAGGAAGCGCAGGCTGGATTAGTTTGCCGAGTTCAATCAGCAGACAAGAGCAAGTTCAAGGTTTGTAAAGTGTTTTTTTTTTTTTAATTAATTTGTAAGCTCATAATGTTTATCTATCTGTCAAAAAATCTAGAGGTGAAGTTAAAATTGACTTGCCCTTTTTTCGTCCATTTAATGGCTGTATTGCTAAGCCCAAGTTTCAAAATTTAGCTGCCCCAATTTCCTTCTTATTTTTTGTTAAAGTAGGGAACATCCTACCGGCTTTATTAATAATCCTTTCATTTTTGCAGCTGTTGTATTTTGACCAGGAAGGAGATGGTGGATTGAATCTTTCACTGCAGGTACAGATATTTACCTTTCAGTACTTTACTGAACCTCATTGTGGTTAAATTGCTTTTGCAACTCTGAAGTTGACTGTTTCCCTAACTTCTCCTCGAAATTTTTACTCCCTCCGTCCCGTCCGAAAGGGCATTTTTGTGTCCTTGCACGAGAATTAAGAAAAGTGATGTAGGAAAGAGAAAAAGTGTATAGTGGAATAAATGTTGTGAGTGAAAGGTGATGTAGGAAAGAGAGTGGGGTAGGGAATAGTTAGTGGATATTTATTGTGAGAGTATGACAAGTGGGTCCCACAAATAAAGAAGTAATAAAAAACTTTCCATTTTTGGGTTGTGCCCTTTCAAATGGGACGCCCAAAAAGGAAATTTGTGCCCTTTCAGGCGGGACAGAGGGAGTATATGTTATTCAACACCATATGCATTTATGTTGGCATTAAAGGATTAAAGAAAAGTGTTCTCTTGCCTTTGATTATTGCAACACAATGCTTGCCTGATTGCTATTCGTAGTTTACATTTAACTTTTTTTTTTTTGCTTGATTTAGGAGGATAGTGCAAAAACTGGAAAGGTGACCTCTGCTGGGATGTATTTCTTAGGTTTCCCAGTATATCGATTGGATCAAACAGCCAACTCAGTGAGTTCATATGTTTATGCTAGGTTATATGTTAGTTATCACCTTTGAAGCCAATTAATCATTGTCTTTGTTTTTTCATTTCTTGCTGAGTTGGCTCCAGATGGCAGCCGTAAAGGATCCAGACACTGCATTCTTCAAAAAACTTGAAGGATTCCATCCATGTGAAATAACTGAACTAAAAGCTGGGAATCATGTATTTGCTGTTTACGGTTCGTTCATGGACTTGTGTCAAGTTATGTACTGGCATGCATATTTGCTGGTAAAAAAATGTTTGAGCTAAAATGATATTTTGACTTAATTTTGTAGGTGATAATTTTTTCAAAAGTATAAGCTACACCATCGAAGTTCTTTGTGCCGCCTCTTTTACAGAAGAAAAGGAGAACCTAAGGGCTGTTGAAGCTCAGATTTTGACAAAAAGGGTGGAAATGTCAAAGTTTGAAACTGAATATAGAGAGGTTTGACCTTCAATATAAGCACTCTCTTTACTAGAAATCTCTTGTGTGTGCTTATATTCTCTCTTGTCAATTACAGGTTCTAGCCCAATTTACAGAGATGACAAGTAGATATACACAAGAAATGCAAGCGGTTAGTTGGCTAGAACGATCAAATTTTCATGTGCACATGTACATGTACTGACACACAGTTCACACCCTCAGAACATTAATACTCCCTCCGTCCCATAAAGATGTTCTCATTTGCCATTTTTCTTTGTCCCAAAAAAATTGTCTCATTTCCATAATTGTTATGTTAAAATCATTGAACTTCCTAAATTGCCAACCAAGGAAGAAGAGAGGATGAGAGCCAACCAAAGAAGAAGAGGGAGTAATGGAGTAATGGAGTGATGGAGTAATAAGTATATCTCATGAGAGATAGTGATGGAAATGAAAATAGGCTGTTAAAATGTTTGAATAGTCAAATGGGACTATCATTATGGACGGAAGGAGTAGCACACAAGCTCACATGGGCACATAAATGCTCAGATTCAAACAGGAAAACAAAATAATAACACATGATAATCCTAATTTGTTTTAATTTTGAAAATACGGTTTCAAAATATGAAAATAGAAGGGAAATTAGGGAATGTTAGACCACATTTGTTTCTCTCTAATTTGAAATATTAAGGTTTTTTTCACGATTTTATATGTTATTTTGCAGATTGACGAGCTTCTTAAGCACAGAAACGAAATACATGCATCTTACACAACGGCTTCACCAAAGAAACGTAGTAGTAAGAGCAAAAGTCGGGGTGCATCAAAGGATGTTACAGAAGACAGCCACCAAGTAAGAGAAAGGAAGCCTTCAAAGAAAGACAGGTCAAAGAAGAAGAAATGGTTCAATATTCACTTAAAGGTGGACAAGAAGAAGCCTTGTTGAACTCAGTACGTGAAAGTTTGGCCATAATTTTCTTAAAATTGCGTTTTCCAAAATTTACCATAGATTATCTTATGAAAATTTCAGACAATTAGCCTTGCTGAGAAGCATGGGAAAGCTTGAATCAGCTACTACCCTAGGGGGAGGGGCAAAGAATCTACCGTGTCTGCCTTGTAAATTTGTTGCAGAACTTGTTGAATCTTACGCTTGCACTTTTTGAAAGTGGTTTGTGCGCCAGAGTTTCAGAAAATGGCCCAAAAGTCTTGGAAAGGTTAGCCATGTAAAGCCTGGAACTTGTATTGTAAAATTCTTTTTTTTTTCTTACCGCAACACCTTATTTATGTCATTTTTCTGTATTTCATACAACTGTAAAGTGCAGATTTAATTTATGCAGCTTTTTGTAGCAACCTTTTCTCTTTTAGTGTATTCCTTTTCTGGGTTTAAGCAGGGGCGGATCTACATGTAACACGCACGATGCAAGTGCACCCAATGTTTTCCCAAATTTAACAAGAAAAAAATTATTTTGGTACTATTACTTAATAGCACAGCCACTGTACAACAAAGCTGTCTGGTATAGTGGTAGACTGTGGAGTGCAAAATTTGAACATCATGGTGATGGGTTCAAGTCCCTTGGAAATTGTTTTTTCTTTTATAGTATTTGTGCACCCATTAAGAAACCATCCTTCATCCGAAGGGCAATAAATTTTCTCGTTACTGTTGCCTTCTGTTCTTCCTTACCCTTGAAACTCCCTCCCCCCAATAATCGTCTCTAGATCGCTGCAATTGCACTTTGGGCAGATATTTGGTTTGCATTTCTGTTTGCAAAGCTTTGAGCACTTCATTGACATGTTTTCTAGTTTAAGCATTCATTGCATATGATATTTGCTTCGTTCCCTCTTAAGTTCTGATTTTTGCGCAAGAATTATAAGGGGACTTTGTGGTGATCCATTCTGATGGATGTCAAATATGTCATTCTTATAGACAGGTAACAAAATTAACTTTCTCTATATCTACTTTTAGTAGCCATGTGAAATACCATTTCTGTTACATAACATAACACTGTAGTGGAGGCTAGAATTTAGGTATTACATGCAAAAAAAAAACAAAACTAAAATGTAGGAGTAATTTTTTTTTGCTACCTATTTACTAGCATGAACAAAATATTTTGAATCTGCCTTTGGCCACCGAAATCCAGGCCACCTCTGGTCCTCTAGTTCTTATTTATCTTCAAGTTGTTAAAAGCATCACATCTGTGCCTTACTTCTCCTTTCTTTCCAGTTTTTACCTTATGAATACTAACTTTCTGCATTGTTCTTGCAAATGCTTCAAAGAAAGCAGTCTGGTTTGCTGCATAAAGATCCACGTAAGGCTTTGTTCGTGGGTCCGATGCCATGGCTTGGTCTGAAGCCAACAACCCTAGCCCTCTCTGTAAGTTTGAGTAGTACATATTATCAAACTTGCCAGGTGTCATCACGTCATTGTACGCTGATAACCCGTGATCTTTAGAGTAATTTGCACATAGTTTGCGCAATCCTTCTGCATATTTAGGGTTCATCGTCGGGTCCACGATTGAATTTTTGCTAAAGTTGAAAATTCTGTTACTGAATTCTGAACAGTGGGAGAAACCTATGGTATGTGATCCCACTAATGTTACCATTTCCTGTATACTAAACCCTTTAGCAGAAAACAAGGAGATTAATTGAGTCATTGTCATGTTAGGCCGGCCAAGGTGGCCTTCGACGGCGGAGGAGTTAGAGGTGAAACCGTCTTTTCTCCCTAACCGGACAGGGTAATAGGGCCCGCCAACCATTTTTACTAGGTCCCGTGTAGCTTCCGCGAGTATGTCCGAGCATGATACAGTGTCGGGGCACTCGAGCTCGAGGGCGGTTTTGGCACGGGTGATGACGTCGTAGGCATCTCCGGGGAGGCTTTTGTCGAGATCGGAGTCACGTTCGGCGATGTTATAGGCGTTGGAGGTGATGAGGAGGGAGGCATCGCATCCTTCGACCATGCAATCGTGGAAGAAGAGGCGGAGGGTGCCGGCGGCGGTGGTGGGGAACTCAATTTGTTTGTCGGTGATGATTTCTTGGATGATTTGGTGGAATTTGGGACATGTTTTGTTGTAGTAATCTAGGGTTAGTTTTTGTTGTGTTGGAGGAAGTGATGTTAGGAAGAGGAGAAGGAGGAGGAGAAGAAGATTTGAGGATGCCATTGTTTGTTTTTTTTTTTTTTTTTTTTTGGAGGAAAAGAAAGATTTGGGGGTTGGTGGCCTAATTGGAAATAAGGTGGGGGTTTGGGTGTAAGATTAGAGGATGTGATTTTTTGGGTTAGTGATGGGAGGGGAGAGATTGAAGGGGAAAGGAGGGGGGAGTTGTTTTGAGTCAATGGTGCTCCTTTAGTTTGAAATGCCGTTGACTTTTTCAGAGTTCTATGAAACGTTGACTTAACGATTTTTGCTCACTTCCTCCAATTTTTCTTCTAATTTTAAAAAGTAAGATAGCCCTCTTTCCTCTTTAATTAACCCGTGGTTAATCGGTTCCCTAACCTCCAATCATAACCGAACCGCCATAAAATCGGTTTCAGTTAAACTGGTCCGATTTAACTGGGTTGACCGGTTTCAAACCGGCTGGTTAGCCGGTCCGGTTCAAAAAATGGCCGCCTCTATAATAAATGAATGAAATGCGAGTGGGCTGTATGTTCGAAATAACGTCAATCGTGAGTTAGACGTGTTATAGCACACTAATGTTTATTATAATAGATAAGATCATAACACACGGACACAGTCATTAGACATTAACAAGAAGGAACTAAGAACAAGCACACATATAAAGTGGGAGCTAGCATTTTAAGTAGTTTTGTTGAAGACGAGGAACGAAGCAGCCAAAGCGAGGAGTCCCCCAACCAAAGCTGCCGGAGAAGAAGCCAGGATGCTGCTGCTCGATGGGGCTGGGGCGGGGGCACCCATGTACATACCGGGGGGCATGTCCATGTCCATAGCCATAGCTGAAGAAGCCATCAAAATAGCAAAAAAGGCAACAAATGCAGCAGCAAAAGCAAAAGCCATAATTTCTTACAAGGTTATGTTATGTGAGGTGGTTAAATGGAATTAGATGTTGTAATCTCAATGTTTTATACACTAATTTATGCATGAAAGAATCCAAATAATAAGCTTTGAAATTGATGGATTTTGTGCTAACCTATGTTCTCTAGTCTGTTCTTTATCGACTGGCTGGCATTCGATAATGCCCAAGTTAAGGGTCATTTTCTTAACTAACATGTAAGAAAAACTTGTTTTAAAAACTCGTGGTGATATTTTTTAAATAACTGAAATTTGGTTTAAAACAGACGGTGAGATTTTTGTAAGTAATAGAAATTTTTGTAAGTAATGGAAACTAAAACATTTTTCGGAAAATATTTTCCCCATTTTTCGGTGTTTGATAAACACCGGAAAATGAAGTCAACGGAAAATATTTTCCGGGTCAATGAAAAATGAGCTTAATTTCTATGAAAAGTGACTTCCTTATCTCTACCCAAGAAAGTTGTTTTTCGAAAAACATTTTCCTCATTTTCCTTTGTTTGTATTGATTTTACCTTTAGAAAGTTATTTTAATGAAACTACCAAATATCAGAAAATGTTTTTCGAAAAATATTTTCTTAAGATTCACCAAACATCGGAAAATGTTTTCCGGAAAGCATTTTCATTTTTCGGAAAATATTTTCCAAGAAATCATTTTTCGAAAAATATTTTTCAAGAAATCATTTTCCGAGGATTATTTTCCGTGAAACAAACGGAGTCTAACATTAACATTTTTATTATTACCTCTGAAACTTTTCTACATATTGACAATTATTATTAACAAATGTTAAAATTGTCAATTTGAATTTGAATGTTTACTATTGCTAGTTTATAAGTCCTTAACTAACTAGTCCAACATCCGTGCATTAAACGCACGGCCAAAAAAAATTTAATAAAAATTTTAAGCAAACAAAAAAAAATGCCTATAACTATGAGAATTAATTAAGAAAATAATTTTGAAGGCAATTAATTCAAGTAAAATATAATGTCATTATTATCATAAAAGTATTAGAGATTTTGAATAATTTATTTGTACACAACATTAAGTTATCTATTACTTTAAAGTTATTCTTGGTTGCAATTCTTGGAAGGTAAAAAAAAATCGATAAACATCTTTTAAAAATAAACATTTCATCAAAAAGATTTATATCATTGAGGTATCAAAACAGACTATGAATAATCCAGTTGGCAACCTCTTTGTAGTTCTATTGTGTAAGTCAATAAGTTTGCAACCAACCCAGTATCCCATTACGGAAACTAATTGGTGAAACTCTCCTACAAGTTGCTTTGTGTCAAACCCTAGTAAAGTACGAGTAAACAAAAAAAAAAGTAAACAAAAAATTGCATAAGAAATACCAAAAATAAAGCCTCAAGCAACACATTATATTCCCCAAAATGAAGGTAAAAGTTCTAGAATGACCAGTATTTTTAGTTGGGTACAAGAAAATCTATAGTTTGTCCACTGCAACATGTTCAGAAACAATCCACGGTGATAGAGAGAACCGAAGTTATATGATAAACAGAAATGACTGAACGAAATTTGAGAAAACAAGACGGGATTTAAACCCTCAGTAATTGCTCACAGCAATACTATTTTTCATAAAATCAAAATCAAAGTCTGCCTTAAAACATTAACCTAACAATGTTTAAATACTAATCTAAGAACATTCTAGAGCCCTACCAAAAATAACCCTAATTAAAATAAACTAAAACTTCAGTAAAATAACAGTCCAAAATTAAATAAACGAAATAAGGAAACAATGAAATCAAAAAAAGGAAACAGGATCGTCACATGAGGTGCCCGCCTCGTAGCTTGTGAGGCGCCCGCCTCAGTCCCAGCCCTCTGTTTCTGTCGTTGCTGCTTTGTTGCTTGCCACTATTTCTGTCGTTGCTTCCTTCTGCCTCGTACCTGTATCATCTCTCCCCTTCTTAGAAAAATTCGACCTCGAATTTTGAGTGTTGTACCGGGAAAATCTGTTCGAAATTTATCTTTGAATCGACGACGAACAATATACTTCATTCCTTTCATTCCAACATCCATCCAATCACACCATTGGAACGATACAAAAAACTCAATAATCAACTTCTGAGTGATGTATCGAACCGAAGAACGTGGGACATACCTGTCAAACAGATCGTCGTACTCAAGAGCAACGGTGACTGTTTCAAATTTTCATCCGAAATCAACATGTGAACCAAACATCAGTACCTTTCCACTGTCAACGAGGCGCCCGCCTGGCATCAAAGGAGGCGCCCGCCTCAAGCTCAGGTGCTCGGCCGTGACTTCCTTCAGGTCTCCCAGGCTGACGTCCGTCCACCCAGGTTGCAGCCGTATTGGGTATTCCGAGTTGTCAATTACGTGAGTTGTCACAACATGACAAATCTCGCAATCACACTTATCAAACACCGGTGGTATAGACCAATCAACAAACTTTTCAGGCTGTGACTTACCTTCTAACTCCGGAATCTCGATCTTCATGTCGCCGATAACCCTAGAAGGATATGTCCACTTCCTGTTACCAAGTTCGTGATCCCTAGCGGAGGGATTGGTCACCGCTAAACCCTCTTCATCAGACGATATGTCTGAATCTGAGTCCTCCAACCGCGCTAGTTGTCGTTGGATTCGTCGACCCTCCACCCGATCAAAGTATCGTTGGAGTTCTCGAATCTCGAAACGCAACAAACGAAGTTTGAGATCTTGAATCTTTCTTCGAAGTTCGTCCTTCTCGATTTCATATAAGTCACGTTCGTGATGGGGATCGTATTCCTAGGGATCCGCTGCACGAACCCTACTACGAACACCATGAACACCACGACCACGCCTTCTTTCAGCCATCACCAGGAATCTGATACCAAATGATAGAGAGAACCGAAGTTATATGATAAACAGAAATGACTGAACGGAATTTGAGAAAACAAGACGGGATTTAAACCCTCAGTAATTGCTCACAGCAATACTATTTTTCATAAAATCAAAATCAAAGTCTGCCTTAAAACATTAACCTAACAATGTTTAAATACTAATCTAAGAACATTCTAGAGCCCTACCAAAAATAACCCTAATTAAAATAAACTAAAACTTCAGTAAAATAACAGTCCAAAATTAAATAAACGAAATAAGGAAACAATGAAATCAGAAAAAGGAAACAGGATCGTCACATGAGGCGCCCGCCTCGGAGCTTGTGAGGCGCCCGCCTCAGTCCCAGCCCTCTGTTTCTGTCGTTGCTGCTTTGTTGCTTGCCACTGTTTCTGTCGTTGCTTCCTTCTGCCTCGTACCTGTATCACACGGGCAACAGAAACATATTAAGAGATTCAAAATCTATAGCCATTGGAATACTTACAAGTTCACATACTTGCCTGGCCTTTTCTGAAAGTCCACTTCCTTCACTATCCAATACCAAACAAATTTTTGAATCTATCAAATGAATTTGCAAGCTCACATAGAAGCCGAGATACTCGCTTCAATGCTTCTTTATTGTTCGGATGACCATCAAGAACTTTCATTCGATTTACCTCAATGAGAGATTCTAGATGGGCCCAATTTCCGAAAACTATATGAACTTGAAAGGAAACTCCACAACTGACTCAGATTGCTTTATCGTTGAACAGGTTACAGCAGCCCGGAAGTAGAAATAATCCACCCTGTCATTAGTAAATTAAAGATAGAACTATATATTTATTTCAGTTTTACAAGAGCAAAATATTAATAAGGGAGGAACATTTTATAACATGAATTGGTTACTAATGAACCATAAAAGAACTTCAAGAGAAACTATTGAGGTCGAAAATAGCTACTCATCAAGTACTAAAATTCTATAAGGAGATGAAAACCATCTTTGACAATTTATTCCCTAATGGATGTCATCCATAACGCGAAATGTTGAAGGAATTCTCATACGTGTCTCTGAGTCCTTGATTTTGAGATTAACAGGATCTAACACTCAGATCTGTACCCGTCCGACACTCGTACCCGAGTCCGAGCATCATAGAGGATAACATATACAATTGCACACTCACACACGCGCACCCACACGCACACACACACACACGCGCGCCCACACGCACACACACTCACCATAGGAGCACAACTCTCCTTCAACCGTGAGTTTGAACTTTGATCATTAGCAGGTATAGAGCTGAGAATTTCTTTTTGACTCAATTGTGCATAGTTGCAAACATTGAGTAAGCGATAGAGGTAAATAAAAAGGTGAACTCTATCTTATACATATTTGTAGAGGTATACTCGAAATAGATGTGATATGTACATTTGACTTTTAAAACAACAGTTTATATAGATTATTGCTTGTGCTTTTCCACATGAAAGTCCTTTCTTGAAAAGAATGCCATTTCGAATTCTGGATGGATATAAAGTATGTCATCCTTAAGCCAAGTAAATAAACCTTGTGTAACCAACTTATTATCTTAAAAGGAAGAATGAAATAACGACAGAAGAGAGGTTAAAAGATGGGGGAAAGGTAATTTGAAGTGAACAAAGCAAAGTGTACTGGAATTACCTTTGACAGGGGAGTCAGACCAAGCAAAGGAATTCCTTGGGCCATTCCGCAGAGCTCCTTGAGGGCCCATCTTCATTGAACGACTTAAGAACTCGACACGGTTTTGCTTTGCAGTGGTCGATCCACTCCTTGCCCAGAGATTTTTATTTCTAGAATATGAAGAACTCCTATCACGGAATCAAAATATAGCATAAGTTCATCTCCAAGTTTGGAATGCATGATAATAAACTTCCATATAGACTGCTTCGAGAGTACTGAAAGATTAGAAAGGAAATATATTGTATATCATAATTCATAGCTATCAAGAATTTAATTAAATAAAAATGTGGAAAGAGGAATATGGAACTTACTGCTGCCCATGCAACTTTAAAGAAGATATCAGAAAATATACCGTCATGCAAGAACCAACTGCTGCCAGTGCCAAAGGAGCATCAATAGTGCTCTGAAAATATGATGAAACCAATATAAGTTTGAGAGGTAATACAAGGACGTAGACAAAATATTCAAAACAAATAAAAATTGCAGAAATTGTGTTATTGAATATTCAAAAATGAAGGTGCACGAACGCTTCCACATATGCATACAAGCTTAATATTTAAACATCAGTGATGTTAATAACTATGAGAAGTTGAGAACCGTTGTGCAATTCCAAAAAAATGTGATAGAAAAATAACTATTTAAAGAGAAGGAAATAGAATCAGTTTAGATGCAATGACAACCTAATACATGTGACCTACGGTTCGACTTGACTATGTAATGTGCAACGGAAAGGGGGGGGGGGAATTTGCAGGAGTATCACATCTTCAACTTAAATGTAAATATCTAATGTAGAGTTAAACAAAGGATGGGCAACCTGGAAAATAAATGTGAATGCAACAATGCGCATCGACAATTTCACAAATTGAGTTATGCCAACATCGATATGTCCATCTTTTGAAATAATAAGCTTCCGCACCAGCCAATATCCTAGACCGGCTCCAGAGAGGACAATTCCAACTAATACAAATAAAGAGACCTGCAAGATAAGGCAAATATTTAGTACAATCAATCTTTCAGATGAATGTCCCCATATTCACATTGCAAGTATGCCCACGTAATTTACAGAAGATGTGAAAAGCCAAACTTCCCATCAGATATGATGATTGCGAAGGACTAAGACTCAATATACAATATGTGAAAATTAGCCTTAAGGACAGACAAGTTGTTGGTTTTCAAGTAGGCATGCTTAGTAATAAATGAGATATAGTATATGACTTATAGGGTTATACATTTCTTCGTTCATCCCAAAGTTAATGAGAACTGAATTCACCATCATCGAGAAGTGATGCATCAGAAAGGATCCTGCTCCCAACTGAAAGATAATTACAGAATGAATAATTTTTATGGTGGAAAGTACCCTGTTAGGGTTTTGATGGATAAAATTCCACTGTGTAATAAAAATACCTTGCAAGTGTACAAGTTACCGAAGTAGCAATATACAAAAGTAAGGGTCGAACCACAGAGACTCGTGTGAATTAACAAGTTGATTTAATTAGTGTAAAAAGAAACAAAGGAAAAAGGGGGGTTTGATTTTGATTTTATTATTAAAACTAAGAAAGCAAAATAAATAAATTAAAGATAAAAAGAGACAAGGGATTCATGGATTGGGGATCATAACAATTATCACTTTATGCTTTTTATTTCATGTAAAAAGGATTCAATCTCATTCTTGGGTTCGTTCACAAAAATCTAGGGTTAAGATGTTCATATATTCCGGTAGGTCAATAAGAACATTAGAACCCTAATAACTCTATCATGTTCATATATTCCGGTAGGTCAATATAAACATTCAAGAATTTCAATTAAAAACTTAAGAACAATGGAACCTAGATTCGTTTGATTTCCGGTAGGTCCTCAATTGAATCTATTCTTCTCAACAATGGTCAAATTACAATTCATCCACGCAAGTGCAATGGTTTGTATCCAAATAAATTCAAGAGGTCAAAAGTATATTCCGGTAGGTCAATACAATTGATCTCAAGAACAATAATTAAAACCGTTGAGAAGAACAAGAACAAAAGAGAGATATGAAGAATTAAAGCTTTAGCATAAAGATCAAATTGCTACTCACCTCAATCCATGAATCAAATAAATTAGCCTTGAATGGCCATTAAAATAAATAAAGCAAAACCTTGTTCTTTAATCTTCATAAATAAATAAAACCTAAACTAAGAATATAGAGAGAAAATAAAAATATAAAAGATCCAAAGATCCCAAGAAAATAAAAAAAATAAAAGATAAAAGATGATACAAAACTAGTCTAGGGTTGTTTATATAGGAGGAGGGAGGTGGAAATCCTTTTTGAAAACAAATTAGGATCAAAATCCTAGTCAAAATAGAAAATCTCCCGAAATCCGTGGCTGATTCTGTGCAAATCTGTGAAAAATCTTTAGAATCCTTCCAAAATAAGGAAACTGGCTGTATCTGTCCGTACATACCGGGCGCGCGCCCACTTTGACTAGGTGTACGCCTGTACTCAATCTGGATACTTCCGGGCGTGCGCCCAATGGGACCAGGCGTACGCGTGCCTTGAATTTCCAAAGCCAGGCCCAATTCAATTGCTTGGCCCATATTTACATGCAGTGGGCGGCCAATTGGCCCCAACTTCTCGGCCAGCAATGGCCTGCATCCTCGACCATGGCCCCAAAAAGTCTAGGCCATGAAAATTTGGCCAGCCACAGCCGTGAATCCATTAATACCATTTATTATCCGTTTCGTCCCGCTATTTTGTAGTCGCACTTTGACCGCTATAATGACTTCTTTTGTACTTCGCTCTTTAGGATTTTATTTTTCATTTAATCCCACGAATTTTTATATATCAAATTCATCCAAAAATTCCATATTTCCAATTTAGTCCCTTAATTTCCAATATTTCCACTTTGGTCCTTGAACTTCGTAATTTCCGTTTAGTCCCAAATTTTCCAAAATTACAATTTGATCCAAAAGCTTCCAAAGTACGCTCCAATCCTCCGTTTTCAACATTGTTGCACTTCAACCCCTGTACTTTCAAAACACTACAAAATACATTAAATTCTCAAGGTTTCGAGCACCAAATAAGCTAGGAAATATATCTTTTGGATGGATAAAACCACATCCATCAGGTTTCCCAAAGTATATCATTTTACCAAACTCCTAATCACATATCTCGTGTTTATCTCGCTTATTTCCATCAGATCAAGTGTTCAGTTGACATTACCTAAAACAGGACTCGTATTACAAGCAAAGAACTTCAAAAGAAAAAAATTTATATAAAATCTTACATTATAGTGTCACTGTAGACACCCCATTCTGAACCAATAAATCATGATTACACTACTCTTCGTCTCTCTTTTGTGTTTTGATGAAAGCACATTAGTTTCGTCATGTTTCGTTAAGTTTCTAACTAACCTCGTTAGTTTTGGACCTAACTGACTAACGGAATAAACTGAAGAGGACAAAATAGTCATCAGACTAGATATCTCGCACGAGATATCATATCTCGCGCGAGATATCCCTCGACAGGATGTGCAGAAATCACTCTCCTTCTCCGTTTCAACCTCCTTTCTTGATAAACCTCATCTAATCCGGTTCTCCAATCAGAATTGAGTTCTGGAAGCTTCCTAGGAGTGTTTTACCTCTCCACCTCTACCTCTTAAACCCCTATAAATACTTGGTGACTTTCACTGTTTCAAAGGTCCAGAATTTCACACAACACACACAATTTGTTGGTTTCTTTCCACGAAAGACTCCTTCAAATCACTCACCAACAACTCCTAAATTCGTCCTTCAACCACGTTGATCGACGAACATCGAGGCTCAAGCCTAGCATCAAGGCGAAGCTCTGTCCGCATCAAGATTTGACTCTCATATTGAGTCGAAACTCTGCCCAAATCACTTCTCGATCAAGAAAACATCTTAGAACCACGTTCTAAATCAAATCCTCCCTAAACTAGGTAAACTCCTATACTTTTACTCTTTTCTTCTTAATTTCTCTCTATTGACTTTTAGAGTGGTGTAATCCCATCAAAAGGATTAGCCTAGAGTCCCTTCAATCGATGAAGGCGATCTCGAAGCGTACAATCCGACATTCCTAATCAAGAAATTGATTAGGGTTTTCTTGTTCTTTATTTAATTAGTAAATTAAAAAAGATTGATAATACTCAATTGGCAAGACCGATCTCCGGATTGGGTGGAATGGATGCTCCTCGACCTACCCATTCGATAACTTAACCCCCGAACCCTCAAATCTCTTTTCAAAATGGTTTTCCTATGTTTCCAAACAAATAATATAGGTGGCGACTCTGTTATTCGAAAAATTCACGCATCGCTACAGTGGCGACTCTGCTGAGGAAAAATTCACGCATCGCTACAGTGGCGATTCTGCTGGGGACAATTAATTAAGATGGTTAGACTTGCGTTACAATTGAGTATTATTAATCTTTTCAATTTTCTGTTTAAAATCTGACTTTTCTGGATTTTTTGAAATTTTTCGGCACTGTTTTCAAAAAAAAAACTGTTCGAATATTTATCCAGCGCGAGATATACTTATCTCGTGCGAGATAAGTACACGGTTTTAAGAGCAAACTGTTTGGCGGCGGCAATTAAAGGGAAAAAGAAAAAAAAGGGTATTAGGTCACCTGTATCAAAATTTAACCTTTCAAAAAAAAAAAAAAGATAACCCATTGTTGTCGTTGACTTTTCCAAGGGTGACAACTTGGCACGTTATGAAAAAAAAAAGTGGCAGATCATTGAGTTGACAATTCTCAAGAATTTTGGCCACAAAGAAAAAAAAAATAAAATAAAAAAAAAAATCGAAAACAGTTTCGAAAACTTTCAAAATAATTCCAGAAATTTCAAAATAAATTAGTATTATTATTTTGCTTGTGCTAACTTTGCAGGGTAGAGTAATTAATTTATTACTTAAACTATACAACTGTGTGCGATTGAATTATTTTAATTTTTACCGGTCATCGGTTGACTCGGGCTTAGTAATAAATTAGTTTATTTATTCTCTCGCTCCCTCTCTCATTAAGTGGAACTACGACGGCCTGAGTCTTCCTAATTTGGGAGAAACGTAGGCAACCACTTGGTGCGGCCACTATCTGTTTTTCTTTTAGTTTTCAAAAAAAAAAAAAAACTTTCTATTTTACTCTATCACCTAGATTGACTCTCACACACGCGCACTCATATATAACTGTCATTGCACTACATACCCTCTATAAACCCGGGACCCACACTAAGGACGGATGACGGTAACCACCTAGTCGCCGGTCTCTCCGAAGTTGGATCATCCCACTCCGCGTATTCAATCCACCTAGATTGTCATATCGCGGGGAGCCTAGCCTTCCGGCCACTGCATCGCCACATATCATGTAGATTGACTTTTTAAGACACTCCTTGACCGGTCGGTTTGATCTTGGAGTCTTTGTAATCCCTTGTCAAGATCGTTTTGTGCAATAATCCACGAAAAAGAAATCAATAAATTGTCGCTTCGGAATTGTCCCTTCGGAAACGTCCCTACGGTTGTCCCTTCGGATTTGCCCCTAAAAAGAGAAAATTTTCTCATCAAAATTATTGCACAAAACTTGATGTTACTTTGGATTACTCCGACCCCTAGGTCCCTAGGTTTGGTTCTTGAACTTTAGAAACCCCCAAAACGGATTTTCCGTCCGACCAAAATTAGGATTAAAATCGAAAATTGTGACTTTCCGTGGTGAAGTCTCGCGCGAGACTACTTGTCTCGTACGAGATAAGTGTTCGGTCTTTTCGTGTTTTGGCCAAAACCTTCAAACCTTCAAGCCTTCATTCACCCTATTCAGCCGACTTGTTGGGACTCGATCATGGTTTAACACGGTTGCTACACGTCTAGGTTCTTCGCCAAAGCTCGACACGATGTCTGCTTCTCCTTCTACCACCGAGGCCGATTTCAACGATGCTAAGATCCAACTCATCGAAGCCATGACTAGGTTGGATGAACAAAGTAAGCAAATTGATGAGCAAAACGCCCAAATGGCCGCCCTCATGAAAGAACTCCACGAGTTGAAAGTCAAGAAAGGAAGAAAGCAAAAGCAGAAAGTGGAATCCTCCTCCGATGAAGAGGAATCCTACACCAAAGTGAATAAGAAAACCAAGAAGTCAAGCAAGAAAAAGGAAGAATCCGATTCATCCTCTTCCTCATCATCCTCCGATGACGAAGGACATACCTCCAAGGGCACTAAAACCAAGAAAGAAGGCAGTGGTGAAACTACTAAACTTGGTGACCATGTTACTAAGAACTACCTCGAGAAGAAGCTTGCGACTCTTGACACTTCCAAGGGGTCATTCGTTCCATTTGATCCCGATGCTCTTCAACAATCCATCACCAAGTTTCCTCGCAAGTACAAGACACCCGATATTGCCAAGTTCAATGGTACTACCTGTCCTCGAGCTCATGTTGAGACCTATACTTGGGCCATGCTTCCAATGGGCGTTGATAATACAATCTTGGCCCAATGCTTTCCTCAAACTTTAGAAGGTGCTGCAAGGGATTGGTACATGTCTCTTCCTACGACTACAAGGCTTGATTGGTCATCCGCATGTTTAGTCTTCCAAAGGCAGTTTGAAGATAACTCCACCTACCGCCCTACTAGGAGGGATCTTGAACAAACCAAGCAACATGCCAATGAGTCCTTTGCTGAATTTGCTAGAAGATGGAGACTCAAACTTACTGAAATTGTCGAAAGACCTACTCTCAAAGAGCAAATCCACATCTTCCTTCAATGCCTTCGCGATGAATTTCAAGAGAAGCTCGCCGGTAACTACTTTCCTAGTTTCAATGAACTCCTCGAGTCCGGAATTAGGGTTGACGACTTCCTAAAAAGCAAAAAGAGGGAAAGTAACTTCCGCTACAACAAACCCGCTACAAGTAAGGATGCTTCAGTCAATGCCATTGCAGTCAACCGCTCCAACACCGGAAAGTATTCTGCTGTCCCTCCTCCCGAAAAAAAAAAGAGGCACTACGACAAAATTGAAGGAATCACTCAAGAAGAACTCTTCGATGTGCTTGTCCAGAATGAAAAAATCAAACCAAGGGAAGGTGGTCCTCCGAAGGATATGGGTCCGAATCATGCTCATCACTTATTCTGCAAGTACCACAACTTCACCGGCCATGACACCAACTCCTGCCACCACTTGAAGGACATCATCCAAGACCTATTTGATAATGGAGATCTAGAACGTCCCAACGTCATCACCAATCCTCTCCCTCGCAATCCATGAAGAAGATGAAGCTCCAAGAAGAAATCTACACTTACCACTTTGGGGCTACCACTATCCTCTCCCTTTCTCCTTTAATAGAAGTAGATTAGGTTTTAAATTTCCAAGTATGAACTCGAAGAGTCGTTCTGTCTTTCTAGTACTCCTCACCTCCTCTAGTTTGTGTCTTCTAAACTATCGAGTCTGTTCTTAAATTTCTCAATAAATTAAAGTAATTTCTTTTCCTAAACACTTTCCCTAAAGTTATTTTACCTCATGAATATCATTTAATTCATGCAAAATAATGGACCCTCCATTCCCTAAATCATCGCAAAAATAGAAACTTCTAAGTGACTTTAAAAAGCAAGTTATCATTAGGAGGCTTAAGGGTTAAACATTACCCCTACTGAAAGTTAGAGACCAACAAGCGAAGAAAGCCAAAGGTGCCGTCAACATTCATCCAAAGAAAAGTGGGGCTACTCAACTCAAGGCTTTGAGAGTACAAAAAAATAAAAATAATAATAAAAAGCTCGCTAGGACGAAACTCCTCAATTCGTCCTAGGCAAAAATAGAGCATCAAAAAAAAAAAAAAAAAAAAAAAAAAAAAAAAAACTCTCAAGCCTTCATCGCCCCACAACAAGGATGGAATTTCAACAAAGGCAAGAAGGACTCTCCCACAAAGAAGAGGAGTCAAGTGATACCAACAAAAGAAAAGAGGATTCCTCAAAATCCTCCTACAACAAGTGAAGAAGACTTTCAGTACCAAGAAAAGTGTTTACCCTTAAGTCATACTAATGATTGGCTTCCTTCTCAAACTTATTTAGAAACTTCTAGATGATGCACGGTTCATTAAAAGGTAGAATAACTTTTCTAGATCTTTGAGCCAAGAAGCGTTTCTCGTTGAGTCTAGGGGCTTCCTGTTAGCCACTCTCATACACACTCTCGAAATCCAAGCATCAAAACTGTGGCTTCCTATCCTTTCCTCCCCCAGTCAATCTCTACTTCAAACTCTTCAAAATAATCAAATCTGCATTAGGGGCTTTCCTCTTTGCTCCTCACTCTCATCATCAGAGAATACACTTCTCCAAAAAATCAATGCTTGGATCACCCTCCAAAGAATAGAGTCCGTCTCTCCTAAACTAACTTGAGACCTCATTTCTCTCTCCTCAATAAGATTTTCTCTCTCTGAGTTCTTTTCGAGTCACATACTATTCAAAAAAAATGAAAAAAAAAGACGCAAAAGAGATGCCCGCTAGATTGAAAACCCGAAAGGGCGGTCTAGGCAAAAACCAGGGTGCGCACTAAGAAAAAAAAATCAAAGGTCAAAGGGAGAGTATTCTTCAGCCTTCTTCATCAAACATTATTTCGATCATCTTAAAATCAAAATCAACAAGGAGTCTTCTTCGATCACCTTCAAATCAAGAGAGCAGCTTCACAAGCCTGTTCACAAAGTCATCTACCACTTTCAAGCATCTTGGGGCTTGAGACATCAAAGGGCCTTGGACATAAAGCCATTACGACAGTCAACAGAT
Organism: Adenophora triphylla var. japonica; assembly: GCA_022495995.1. Lineage (NCBI taxonomy): Eukaryota > Viridiplantae > Streptophyta > Magnoliopsida > Asterales > Campanulaceae > Adenophora > Adenophora triphylla. The sequence continues at coordinate 72,167 of JAFEMH010006323.1, read as the reverse complement.
ATGTAGTCGTTTGCCTCCTAGAGACAAGACTCAAGGAGAAGTAAGAATGAAGATTCTCAACAGACCTAGATGTGTTCACACAAGGATACTCATCGAACGAAATTCTACAACAATACAACCTCGCTGACTAGCAACAGATTCTGCAAAACCTGATTAGGTCCCAACTTGTCAAACACAAGTTCACTCATATAGTTCACACATCTCAAATACAAATCCATACAAATTTCCCTACATTTCCATATACCATATACTCATACATAAACTCACCACCAAAATGTCCGATCGGCCATTTACACGAACAGACGTGTGCACCACCACGTAAGTCCAGTTAAACAACTAAAATCTGGAAAATCTATTTGGAATCTTTATGTGCTGACAGGTACAGAAAGGTAAGAATCATTCGGGTCCATCCGAGACCATCGTACATATATCCTTGCATTACAGGGGCCGACAGAACCTTCATCTCAGCAAACTGACTTCAAGTCCGTGACCTCGGCAACACCAGCAAAGTCTGCGATGGCAGCAACCTCAAGTCCGTGACCTCGGCGACATCAACAAAGTCTGTGATGACAGCAACCTCAAGACCGTGACCTCGGCAGCAATATCAAAGTCTGTGACGGCAGCAACTTCAAGACCGTGACTTTGACAACAATATCAAAGTCTGTGACGGCAGCAACTTCAAGTCCGTGACCTCGGCAACGACATCAAAGTCCGTGACCTCGGCAATGACAACAAAGACCGTGACCTCGGCAACAACAGCTACGTCAGTAACCTCGGACGGCGCACTTCAACAACTTCATCAACAAACATGTATCTTCAGAATTGGGTCAAGTCCTTGATTCCTCAGTATGATTTTACCTTTTAAAAAAAAAATCCCTCTTCGATTTTCAAAAATGCTTTTCAAAATACCTAAAATAGCCTTTTTAGTGTTTTGGAGTCGAACTACGTTTGGTCTGATTCTCTCTTAGAGATACGTAGGCAGCCGTGCGGCACGACCATCCCAATGTTCAGAATGATGTCTTTTCTATCGACGACACTTCTTCTTTCATAAGACCTGTCGCCGAGGGGCTCTGTAGACACCCCATTCTGAACCAATAAATCATGATTACACTACTCTTCGTCTCTCTTTTGTGTTTTGATGAAAGCACATTAGTTTCGTCATGTTTCGTTAAGTTTCTAACTAACCTCGTTAGTTTTGGACCTAACTGACTAACGAAATAAACTGAAGAGGACAAAATAGTCATCAGACTAGATATCTCGCACGAGATATCATATCTCGCGCGAGATATCCCTCGACAGGATGTGCAGAAATCACTCTCCTTCTCCGTTTCAACCTCCTTTCTTGATAAACCTCATCTAATCCGGTTCTCCAATCAGAATTGAGTTCTGGAAGCTTTCTAGGAGTGTTTTACCTCTCCACCTCTACCTCTTAAACCCCTATAAATACTTGGTGACTTTCACTGTTTCAAAGGTCCAGAATTTCACACAACACACACAATTTGTTGGTTTCTTTCCACGAAAGACTCCTTCAAATCACTCACCAACAACTCCTAAATTCGTCCTTCAACCACGTTGATCGACGAACATCGAGGCTCAAGCCTAGCATCAAGGCGAAGCTCTGTCCGCATCAAGATTTGACTCTCATATTGAGTCGAAACTCTGCCCAAATCACTTCTCGATCAAGAAAACATCTTAGAACCACGTTCTAAATCAAATCCTCCCTAAACTAGGTAAACTCCTATACTTTTACTCTTTTCTTCTTAATCTCTCTCTATTGACTTTTAGAGTGGTGTAATCCCATCAAAAGGATTAGCCTAGAGTCCCTTCAATCGATGAAGGCGATCTCGAAGCGTACAATCCGACATTCCTAATCAAGAAATTGATTAGGGTTTTCTTGTTCTTTATTTAATTAGTAAATTAAAAAAGATTGATAATACTCAATTGGCAAGACCGATCTCCGGATTGGGTGGAATGGATGCTCCTCGACCTACCCATTCGATAACTTAACCCCCGAACCCTCAAATCTCTTTTCAAAATGGTTTTCCTATGTTTCCAAACAAATAATATAGGTGGCGACTCTGTTATTCGAAAAATTCACGCATCGCTACAGTCACCACGAATAATGTGTTCAATTTAAATTATCATTTTATGTTTTGGGTGAAAAAGAGGTAGCATAATCCAGAAATGAATTCAGAAACAAAGGTTTTTTTTTTATATGCTGCTATTATAAACAAAAAATAAGACGTTAAGATTTATTATATGTTCTAAGATGCAAGGGAGTTTTACAAAAATAGTATCCAAACAAAGCCTATAGAATACATCACCAAATTGGATTAAACTTCAGAAGTAGAATACTTACCACTGATCCATATAAAGTTAGGTAGAAGAAACTTTTCCTTCCAGTGGGCAATAGTTTCATACCCTGTTCAACAACAGAATAAGCCAAATGAGACCAAATATAGGTAGCTAGCATTAAAAAGTAGCTTATGAATCGGTCATATCTACCTCCATACAAGCGCCCAACCATTCAATAAGAGGCTAAATAATGTCTCAGAAACAGTTTTTAAAAGCCTCTAGAGCTGACCGTCAATCTATTTTATTTCTTTTTCATTTAAATTCTGTAATTTCAAACAATTATGATGTTTAGAGGCCATGCTTATCTTAGAATGTTAATAATCCATATCAACAAAAGCATCCAACTAACTTCTACAACAGAATCCACAGCTACTATAAAATATCTCTAACAAACAATTTCATAGGTCTGTCAAAGTAAATTTAAGGGAAAACTACAAGCTCGTATTGTGGGCGCCTCCCAACTCCCGGAACCTAAAACCCGTGTCCCAGGATGGAAGGGTCCCAAAACACAACTTTTTCAAAAAAAAATCTTTTAGTTCAACTTGAAAAGTATAACAACCCATTTTCAAAACCATTTCAAAATAATCTCCCTACATAGAGGTGAAATATAAACCTGCTTCTACTAGTTATAGCCTGTATCATTTACAAATACTACAACTACAAAGGCTTACACAAGCCAACCTTAAAACAAACCAACCCCAAGATTAATTACAACAACATACTCATAACTATTCCCAACTCCCAAATAAATATATACATACTCTGACAATCTCAAAAATATGATCCAAACTCCTTCCCGGCCTCACCGGTATGGTCCAACTGTCTCAGCTGAATCTAAAACAGTAAAGGGAGAAGGGGTGAGATAAAATCTCAGCAAGCTATTATGTATGCAACAATATGCCATACCATATGCAACACATAACAGGTTGCTCACAATCACATTGGAAAACAGTAAACACTTTACGTTACCTTTTTCTCCGGACCAGCAAGTCCTACAATAGGCAACATATAAACCAGTTGCTCATATAATATGCAACACACACAGGTTGCTCAATATCAAATATGCAACACCAAACAGGTTGCTCAAATGTCACATTGGTAAAGCGGTAAACATATTTCGTTACCTTCTCTTTACCTTTCCCAATTTGGGTCATATGTAGTACTACGGTGGGAGTCATACTCCTCTCATTTGGTGAACTGCTAGTGTACCTTCACCTCTTATACGACCCCTTATAGAGATCCATATAAGCTGCATCGCTATCTTGTGGCATGACTGCACATATCCACAGAAGCTGAACCCCTCAATCCGTGGCCACAGAAGGGGGTGAACGGTCCAAGTATAAAGACATCCAACCACCTTATAAAATACTTTCTCATAAGTGATGGGATTCTCTATACCCCCGAACATCAGCTGACATAACCGTATTCAAGCACATAACAGATACTTGAAATTAAGTCCACCCAATGGGACATCAACACATATAAATATAACATGTTACTGCAACTCATGTTAAACCAATGAAACAGTGCAACACGTATTTAAAAACCATGTGCACAATTAATTATGAATATGTAAACACTTATGGCACCACGTATATCATATAAGTCCTACACATTCGTGATCAATCCCATAATGCAGTGCAAGATATATGTCACGCACTATCTAAACCTATAACCACATATAGGTAATCACGTAGGGGTACAATATCAGATAAGTAGTCCTACGCATTCATGTCATAAGGTGGAACACTTCTATAAAGGTTCCAACCAAGCACTTAGTGTATTACACCTTCTACACATAGTTTGAACCAACCGCCATGTAAATATAACCACGTAAGGCACCATATATCACATACGAGGACTACACATTCAAAACACAATGTATAATTAGTAACAGGATCTTAACACTCCTGCCACAACCAAGTAAATAGTGCACAACACATTTGAGGCACTTATAAAAGTAAATAACCCTACATAGGTCATCACATAAGGCTACAATATCATATAAGTAACCCTATGCGTTCACAATACAATATTAAACAACTTCCCTTAAGGTTCCAAGTTCATTTTCCAAGTTCTATAAACTTTGGTTCAAGTTCTATAATTGCCTCTCAACCATGTTCAAGGCATTATTTAAAGCACTTCCCATTATCCATTTGGACCAATTAAAGTTCCATAGGGAAGTACTAAACTTTTACTAGATCCAGGGTTAAATATTTACTTAATTCTTACCCATTAAACTAGGTGTTCACTGCTTCAAAATCAGTTCAAGGTCTGCAGGGTAGGGCACGACTCGTGCCCTAGGGCACGACTCGTGCCCTATTACGCCCCCATCAGCTACAGTCGTCCCCAAAGGGTCACGACTTAGCACATCTTCAAGGCACGACTGAGGCATGACTCGTGCCCTTGTGCCCTTGCCCAGAAACTGCTATCTTTTGCTGCATAACATCAGCAACAACAACAACAACTCCAACCCTCATTTCAGCTCTTGTAAAGTGATCCCAACTTCATCTACCAGTATTAAAACACATAAATAGACACTCTTGAAGCCATATAACACACCCTTAACACATCTAACACCTTCAAATTCTCAACCCCATGGCAAGAACTCAAGGTATTCAACCAACTCTTTTCCTTTCATCTCAAACCCCAAGAAAATGATTCCAACTTGTGCAAAACAGATTCAAACCATCATAATAACATCATAATACATCTTATGAACAGTTATTTGAAAGAAACATAACAACTTACAAATTTTTGTCAAAATAAATGGAAGATATGATCGGCTCTTCTTGCTCTATTCACCTCCCTTAGCATTAATTTGAAGACGGAATCAACAACAACTTCACGGCTGAATTTATGGAATTTTCGAAAGATAACTAGGGTTTTGAAACTTCTCTAGAACGTGGAAGAAGAAAGAAAACTGAGGAGATGATTTAAGCTTATTGAAGAAGCTTGAAAGAGATTTATATAAACTATATTACATACAAGCTCCTCCAAGTTTGAAACTTCAACCAACCACCACCTCGAACTTATAATTACACATAAGCTCCTCAAACTTTTAATAACACTTTCATTTCAAATTTCAAGTATTATCATTATACTACACAATTTTCCCTTTTATCTCTTTTAGACATTATATAATCCATATTGATATTTTAATATCTAAAATCAAGTAAGTTATCAACTTTGAAAATAACACATGGCCAAATCAAATTTCCAATTCAAATACCAGAATGAACACATAGTCATTCCGCAATTCACATAATACATAAGAGGAGATGCAACACACCCCCAACCCCCACGTGCTTCACGTATAACCAAAAATGTGCCTAAATTTAGGGTCGTGACACTCACTCCCCCTTAAATAAAATTCGTCCCGAATTTTAGACATACTTACCTGAGAGCTAAATGATCACATAAAATACTCGAGCATTTCGAATTCTCAAACCCAACGGCTTTCTCAATGACAAGATTCTTCCACTCAATTCAACTCATCCTGATGATCCTCGGTTGAAGAATTCAATATCGGGATAGGATCATTAAGATACTTCCTCCCATACCAAATTCCATACAGTGCCAATTCAATACTGAACTACTGGCAGTTGATATACGCAAATTCCACTAAAGTTGAATAAACCTCTCACAATGAGGGAAAATCCATCACATACACAGGTAACATATCCTCACAATCTGGATAGTTCTCTCTGTCTGCCCATCTACCTGAGAATGAAAAGCAGAACTGCAACTCAGCTCGAAATCCAAGCCTCATACTAAGTCTTCCCAAATCGCAATAAGAATCTCGGATTCCAATCTGATACAAAATATGGATTGGTACTCTGGGAAATCATTCAAATCTCTCGCCTCTAAGGTTATGCTAACTTTTTCACTCAATCCTTCAGTAATACGGATGGAAAGGAACCAACCTGGTCAATCTATCCACTATTACTCAAACACATCCATCTTTTTCAATTCAGGATCAATCTGTGGAACCTCCATAAGCTTCCATAAACTGTAGGGATATTCAAACTCACAATTTACGTCTTATCTTGCAATTCCCAAGACCAAAATGTTGACAGTGAAGCTTTTAGGCTAATCGCATCCAGAACCACCAGGACCTTATCAGATGATATAAATAATACAATCAATATCTTTTAAGTAACCAGGTACTGCAACTCTTCTAGTTTATACAATCTCAATTTTAACTTCATGTAAAGATAATGTTCCACTTAGGTAACACAACAGAATCACGATCACTTTCATGACAAGAACAGGAAAAATTCTGATCTGATAGTACTCACTTCCTCGGAGTATAAGATATTCATTTCCCATTCTGCATAAAACACAACCCAAACCCTTCTTTTGGAGTGTAACTAATATCACAAGTTCTCACATTCATCAAGTAAGGTAGGTGATGCTGCAGGAAATGTGCTTATCAATCTTCCTCCACGTGGCAGGATTGATCACCTGGCTCCTTGACCTGAAAACAGAACCCACGACTAGCCGGATGTGTATCCGGCGAAGACGCTCGGGCGTGAGAGTAAGATTACCGTTGTTTATAGCTCAAAATGTATAGAATAATGAATTCTGATAGCAAAATGGCAGTTACCTTTGCACCGTTGGTAGTGACGAAGTATTTATAGGCAAGAGTAATGTATTTTTGGTGAGGAGACATGTCCTCCGAGATTATAGCAACGGTTATTCAGTCATGTGAACGTGTTAGTAAGCGTCACGATTTGTAGGGATGTGGTTACGTGAATGGTTCAACTAAATAAGCCGGCAAGTGTCAAGTCGCTACTTGTAGGTTAGGTCGAGGTCGCCACTTGTAATATGGTCGACATTGTCGGGTAGAGCATGGTTCGTACCGAATTGTAACATGGGTCACGAGGTCGGACTAAGTTAGGTCGGGACCTAGTAGGTCGGACCATGGGCTTAGTCGGCGATATTTGAGATGGGCTCTGGGCCTTGTCTGATTGGGCCGGCCTTATTAAGAATGTGGGGACGAGGCTGTCTATAATTGGACTTTCTTGGTTTGGCCCAACTCGACACTTTTGGTATGTTCGGTGGCCCCCAACTTTCGAGTTGACTTTGTCGGCCCGGGAAGTTAAGGAAATCTTGCTTGGAAATTTGTTGTTACTCGCAGGTCGATACTCGTTCTGAGGTTGAGTCGATTAAGATGACGTGGCACAATCCAAGACGTTGAGGATGAACGGTCGGAGATGAAGGAGCGTCGTATTCCGCAATGATTATTATTCTGACGCTTGGGAAACCGCCTTGGGAACCGTTTCCCTCATTTAATTGGAACAATGATTTTTTGAATCTCCTTCTCCTTTTCAAATTAGTAAGATATAAAACCCAGAATCCTCTCCCATTTAGAACTTTTGCATTCGTATCTTTGTGGCGGATTTATCGGAATAGCGATAGGATTTATTGGAACTTCGGTCTTCCTCAACAATTTCGTCTTTCACGCCTGATCAAGGTACCCCTCTTGTCTTCTTTAGGGCTTCAATTTTTTGTTGCTCTTTTTGATTCCACCATGGCTAGAACTTTTAGTAGTGAACCTGGGGCTTGGTATGGCCATTGCTCCGCCAATCGTAGGGTATACAAATGTCTAGGCGGAAAGTGGAAGGAGATACCCCTTGATGAATGTTCCACCATTCTGACTAGGTGGGGTTTGCGCTTGATGGGCTTGAACTTCCTGTAGGTGATGAACTAGATGATTTGCTTGTTGATGATCCTAGAATAATAGGTTTCCATCTGTTCCATGAACTGTTAGACCACTTGGTGATGCACTATATTAGGGGATCCCAAAAACCTTGTTTTGTTAGGAATAGCAAAGGCTTCCCAGGGGAATCTAGGTCGCCCTTAGATAGGTCGTGGGAGTCTGTACTTAGGACTGATTCCCCTGTTTCTTCTTCCTCGGATATGTCGGCTCGGGCGTCGGCGAGCTCCTCCTGCAGTCGGATTGTGGATGCGTTACGCTCAAAGACCGTTCCAGTCGCAATGAAAGAGGATACGAGGCTCCTAAACCGAGCTTGGAAATAAAGGAAGCGAGTCCGGGGTAGAGCTGCTCTACAATTTCTTTGAGGTGGATAGAGAGAATTACCAAATCACTCATGTCAACCCCGAGGAGAAGAAAACACAAAGGCGGCAACATTGGGCTTGGGATTCCACTAGGGTGGCCTTCTTTTACGGCCAATTCGAAGCGGGATTGAGACTTCCATTAGATCCTTTTATTTGCGAATTTTTGGAGTGTATGAGCAGCTGTCCCAATGCGAGATCGGAGCCAATTCTTGTCGGGTATTAGTTTGCTTTGCCATGGTTTGCGCTTCTTAGGGTATGAACCATGTATGAAGGTGTTCGGGAGTTCTTCGGGGTGGCTTTTGATAAGAGGACCAAGGGTTATAGTACTCCCGCTAAGTCTAAGGCCCCCAGTTTGTTCATTAATCTCCCAGACAAGGTGACCAGTGGAATTCTCACATGATCCTCGTCGAAAGTCGACTTGGCTGGGAATTTCCTCTCCCCAATGAAGAGTCTGCGGGCGAAAGAGGAGGATTCTTGGGCCCCCGATTGGTGCAAGGCTCTTTCGATAGACTACGCATGATTGTCGCCGAAGGGCCGATTAGTGGGGCCTCCTTGGTGCGAAACAAAAATAATTTTATTCAAGCGGGGATCTTTGTTGGGAGATGAGGAGGTAGCTCCACTTGGCATTGATTGTGAGGAATCCCATGTACCCCAATTGGGTGACCCGTACCCATGGAAAATTTTCGAGATAAGTGTAGTTTGTGTAGCAAGACTCTCGGCTACGTAAGGAAAATGGTGATCACTTTGGTGGTAAGTATCCATTCATTGTCTTTCTAGGGTCAAGTAGATAGGCCATTAGCTCGTAGGATTTTTAACTTTGTGTTGGATAGTAGGACTTCTTGTTCGCGAGGTGTATTGCTCGTATGTAGAATTTTTAACTCGTACATAGAACTTTATTTTGAACATATAAGCTGTTAGTTCGTAGACAACTTGCTCGTATGCAAAACTTTTTGTTTATACATAGAACTTTGATCTAGCATTCTCACTTTTGGATTTTCGCAGTTTTGACCCCGAACGGCAAGCAAATATGGTTCGCATTGTGAGCACCGGCCAACGAAGGAAAAGCGCCAAAGGTCATGGAGCGACCAATGCTCGGCGAGAGAGAGAAAGAAGGCTGTGAAGAGAAACGAACTGTTACCCAAAGAAGGGATTGGGATGATTCCTCTAGAAGAAATGGAGGCGAAGATCTTGCAAAGTCGATCCTCCCAAAGACCAAACAAATGGGGTGGACCCTCACGAGGTTGATGTCTCATCGATAAACCAGCTGGGTCCACGAGTCTGCGCGAGGATCAATAGAGGATGTTCTCCTGAGAATGTCGATGTCGACCTCATCGATTTAGAGGACGAAACCACCATGCCACCAAAAACCGGAGTCAAGGAAGAGGGCGAACGACGACCAAGAACTTGGAGGTGGAAAGTCGCTAAAATCTTCGAGCTTTACTCACCCTTCTCCTCCTACTCCCTCTAAATGGGAATTTATCCAATCGAGAGGTATGCGGGTTGAGTGAGGTTCCTCCCTTGCCCCATGGGTTGTACAAGTCGCGGCTGTCCAGGGCTAGAATTTGGGCGAGGTAGTAGTGAGGCGGCTGTGGATCCCGACTTGCAAGCCTGACTAACGGAGCGAGGATTCACTCAGGAATATATTCAACGATGCGGTCTTATTCATAGCGAGGTATCCCTTACGCTTTCGTTTGTTTATGATTCTCTTGGCTTCCAATCTTCTTGTAAATACGAAGCGTATTTTTGTTTTTGTGCGAGTCTCTTACTATCAACGAGCAAGCTAAAAGTAGTTGGAAGGCTGCTCTGGAACAAGAGAAATTGGCCAAGATCCAATATACTCGCAAATGCCGGAGGTGACTAAGATAAGAGAGGAGTTGGTCGATGCCAACTCGAGTATGATGCCACTGAAGGCGGTTCACAATGACAGTGAAGGAGAGGGATGAATCTCGGTTCCACTTGGGTGTGGCCAACGGAAGTAACCATCGAGGAGGAGAACAACGGCTTTAGGTTGAAGAACGAGGCGACCAAGGCTGAGCTTGATACGATCAAGGAAAAGCTTCAAGATAAAGAAGATTCTCTGAAAAGGCTGCAAGAAGATCATGCTTTGCGTCTGCGCTAAGTGGAAGGAGGATCTTTGCCGCTCAAGCCAAAGCCGCCGTGGAAGCTTATAAAATTAGTGACGAGTGCTTTGATGAGGTTCGGGCTCGAAGCTTTCAAATTTTATGATGTTGGCGACGTCATATGGCTCGGCGTATCTTGAGTCGACCCCTCTGCCAATATTTCTCTCGACCAAGCTGGTAAAATGGGCATCTCGAGAACGATGCGACATGGAAGCCCGCCAAGGACATCCCCAAGTCCCATATAACGATAATGATTTGGCCGCCTTAGCTGCGGAAGATGCCGGCGTGGGGTTGGAGCCTTGGGATCCCCTTCCTATTGAACTGTTAATTTTAACACGATGTTGAAGGAACTTGAGAATCCCGAGAGGAACTGCCTCGGGTGGTGACGTGTCGAAAGGATGCTTCTGCTTGAGTCGGGGAGCCCAGACTTTCGAGCGAGAGGGAGGAAAATGGAGGAGATCGAGCTACTATGGACGGCCAAGCGAAGCCGAGCCCTCTACATGATTTTCTGTGAATGTTAGAAAATTTATGTAACAAACAAGTACCAAACAATATTTATTTTTGTTTAGTGTGTACGAGTGCCTTGGCCCAATTTTTGGGAGGCATGATACTTTTGTATTTTTAGTTTTGCCCAGTCTTAACCCGCTTTTGGGAGACTTGTGATATCTAATCTTAGGTGACCTTTGATCTCTGTATGTTATATGTTTTTCATTTCATAGTGTATGTCGAGCTAGATGTAGACAAGGTAAATGAGTCAACTTAAGTTAAAGGTGACTTGATCTTTATTGACTTAGTCGACCTCGAAACTAGGTTAACTTTCTTGTGAACATGATTGACTATGAGTCAAACACCTTACATTGTTGAAGGCGACCTAGGGTCGGCGATTAGAACAAGCGACTAAGGGTCGAGTTGGTTAGAACGAAGTCGACTAAGAGTCGGACTTGTTAAATGAACAAAGGCGATTAAGAATCGAGCTAAGCGAGATCAAGCGACTAAGAGTCGAGTTTGTTAAAACGAAGTCGACTAAGAGTCGGACTTGTTAAATGAACAAAGGCGATTAAGAATCGAGCTAAGCGGATCAAGCCCGACTAAGAGTCGAGTTTGTTAAAACGAAGTCGACTAAGAGTCGGACTTGTTAAATGAACAAAGGCGATTAAGAATCGAGCTTGTTAGGACGAAGGCGACTATGAGTCGAGCTTGTTGGGATTGGTGTAACACTATGTTTGATCGAATAAGCGAGCTTTTTATTGAATTGGGGAATATGCTTACATCAACTTGAAACTAGAACTTAATACAAGCTCGAACTTTGAGCGAAAACTAGAAGTAGTATTTGATGAGGTGAGTAGCATGCGAAGGATGTTTCAATTCGTCCCCTCCCGGGATGAGCTATCATGTAGGTCCACTTCCTTGACGACTCGAGTAACCACATAAGGACCTTCCCGAGTTAGGAGATAGCTTATTCTGTTTGGGTCCTTCTACCGTTGCTTCAATTTTCTCAACACATAATCTCCAACTTGGAACGACCTTGCCTTGACCTTCTTGTCGTGGTAACTTTTAGTTATTTGCTTGTAGTTGACCATTCGGAGGTAAGTGTTTCTCGCTTCTCGTCGATTAAATCCCGGGTCGATCAATCTGTTGTTATCATTTTGCTCTGATTGAAGAAAGTCACTCTAGCGGTGGGGAATGCGAGCTCGGCGGGTGCCGTGGCCTCGATCCGTATGTGAGAGCGAAAGGGGTTTCCCAGTAGGCCCCAGTGGTTGTGCGAAGCGCCCCGAAAGAGCAAGTGGGAGTTCGTCCCGACCCGGTTGTTGCGTCGACCTACGAGTCTGTCTTGAGTGCGATAGGACAAGTTTATTCGTTGCTTCGGCTTGCCCATTTCCTTGAGGGTAGGCGACGAAGATTGCCCGATGCTTGATTCCCGCTCTGTTCATCTACGCCGAAAGCTACGGAGAATTGCGGTCCGTTGTACGATACTATGGCTCGAGGAAAACCAAATCGACACCAAATGAAATCATGAATGAAATTGATAGCATTTTCCTGCGTGATACGAGCTAATGGTTTAGCCTCAACCCATTTAGTGAAGTAATCTATAGCAACGATCACATATTTGCAATTTCCTCGGGCGGGAGGGAAGGGTCCAATCAAGTCGACACCCCACATGTCGAATGGCCGGTGCAGTGCGGAGTACGCTCGGTTGTAGGCATATGAGGTAAGTTGGCAAACCTTTGGCATTGATCGCCTTTGTTGAACAAAATTATGAGTATCGGCTCTCATGTGCGGCCGGTAGTATCCCAAAGTGATTAATTTGTCGGCTAGAGTCACGGCCCCGGGTGTCCACCACAAATTCCACTATGCGCTTCGTGTATTAGTAGGGCGACCTACTTGAGGATGGACACACTTTAGCTTGATGGTCGAGTGTAGGATCTTACGAATAGCTCGCCTCCACTGAATCACATACCTCGGAGCTTTCTTTTTGATAGCTCGAGCCTTCTTTCGTCATCGCGGCTCTCCATTCTCTAAATATGCTTTCATTTCCTCGATCCAACACCTCTCACGAGTCCAATTTCTTGAGGGATCATCTATGCCTTGAATTTTTACCCTCTCATAATTTGGATTTTCGAGGAAGGAGATGGGCTCGTCATGTGGCTCATACGAAGTAGCAAGTTTCGAAAGGAGATCGGCCGGCTCGTTATCTTCTCTTCCAATCCTTTGAATCTCCCGAATTCTAAGTCCTTTATTAGTTCCTTCACCGGGTCGCGAGTATTTGATGAGAGTAGGGCGAGCACTTCGTACTCGCCTCGACACTGGTTGACTATCAATTGTGAGTCACGGTAGGCCATGATCTTAGTTGCTCAGAAGCACTTGGCATACTCGATAGGCTGCAATCAAGGCTTCATATTCGGCTTGGTTGTTGGAAGCGTCAAATTTGAACCTTAGCGATTCCTCGTAAACAGTCCCAGGACTACGGCTCGACCAAGACAATTCCGGCTCAGCTGACATTTTGGTTGCGACCCGTCTGAATAGACCTTCCAACAATCGACGGGTAGAGTGATGGCGACTTGTGACTACGGCTCTTTCCCTTTGCCCTTTTCTTTTGGAGCTCGTTGCTCGTCATCTTCCTTGGTGAACGTAAGCTCGACCAAGAAGTCGACCCGAGCTTGAGCTTTCAACGCCTTTCGAGGTCGATACTCGATGTCAAATTCGGTGAGGGCAATTGACCAATTGAGTAGTCGACACTGAACTCTCCGGCTTGTGCGGTATTTTTCTTAAAGGAGCATTGGTAAGAACCACGATTGGATGAGCCGAGAAAATAAGCTCGTAACTTTCTTGAAGCTACGACTAGAGCATAAGCAACTTTCTCGGCGTTGTAATACACCTTTCCACATCGATAAAGCTTTCTTTGATATAGTACGCGAGCTTACGAAGCCCTTCGTCCTCTCTAATCAATCTGCGGCAAGCTGACTTGTCTCCTACGAGATAGATACACAAATAAAGTCTCACCGGTCATCGGGCTGCGAGCGAGAGGTGGAGTAGCAAGATAATCCTTCAATTGTTGGAACGACGAATGACATTCGGTCGTCCATTCAAAGCTTTTCGTCCCCTCAACGCTTTGAAGAAGGGGAGAGATCTCTCTGGCGATTTAGATATGAAGCGACCAAGAGCCGCTACCCTTAGTTAAGTCATTTGCATCTCTTTGATTTGGTAGGAGCCTTCATGTCGACTAAAGCCTTTATCTTTTACGGATTAGCTTCTATGCCTCTTTGAGATACCATGAATCCCGAGAACTTGCCGGCGGCCACTCCAAACACACATTTCTTTGGGATTGAGCTTCATGTCGTTTGCTCGTAAATTGGCGAATGTTTCCTTTAGGTCGACTACGTGACTCCGGCCTTGGTTTTAATGACCATGTCGTCAACGTAAGCCTCCATATTTCGACCAATTTGTGAGGCAAAGACTTTATTCACCATTCTCGATAAGTTGCACTGCATTCTTCAAACCAAATGGCATCATATTGTAGCGGTAGATGCCCCAGATTTGCTTGAAATCTTTGTTTTGACTATATCATCCTCGTGCATCTTAATGCGGTGGTAGCACGAGTAAGCGTCGAGAAGCGAGGTGGAGTGACCGGCAATAGAATCAACTAGCTTGTCGATCCTTGGAAGGGGATAAGCTGTCCTTTGGGCAAGCTAGATTAAGAGTAGTGAAGTCGACACACATCCGCCATTTGCCATTTGATTTCTTCACCATGACCACGTTGGCCAACCACGTTGTATGAGTGGCCTCTTTGATTATCCACTGCACTCAAAAGTTTTTGTACCTCGGTTTTTATAGCTTCCTCCTTGTCGCGAGCAAAGCTTCTCAATTTGGGGTCTAGGCTTAATGGTCGGGTTGACTTCGAGCCGATGAACAGCGACCTCCTCCTTGATTCCCCTCATGTCCTCTACTCTCCATGCGAAGACATCTTGCTTTCTTTGAGTAGCTTGATAATTTTTGCTCGCTCCTCGGTGATAAGCGCTTTCCAATTTGAATTTTTTGATCGGGGTAAGAAGGGTTGGTGATTGCGACTCTAGCTCCTCCACGGCTTCTAGCTGCGGTCCATCTACGAATTGTAGAGTCTCCACTATGATCTCACGACCTTTTGTCTTTCCTCGGCTCCCAAGTGTGGAGCCTCCTCGGCTATCATATCATCGAAGCATGCACGCAACCTTGTTGGTAGGGGCCCCAGAGTTATTGTCTATCTGGAGGCATAGGTCACCTATGACGACTTGATCGACCATAACTACATACTGAATCGACCTCGGTGGTGTTAGAGTGACGTGTCGACTCAAGCATGACCTCGTCATTTGAGCGATAGGTCGACTCTACCACGTCGGTGATTGTTGACGATCGGGTAGTTTTGGTGGCGGCGAGACGGCTTCAAGTAACCATCGGCGGTCTCAATCTCCGGCTCCACTTTTCTTTCTTTCTCTCGAGAACATGATCCGAGATAAGCACGAGTGTGCCTTGTACGCAACCCGCTCCGGCGAGGTGTGGGGAACTTTACTATTTGGTGAGGAATTGATGCTACCATTCCAAGAGCGACTGTCCGGGAATTCCAAGTATGGCGGCATAGTCACTATTTACATCCAATTACGATAAATTGTACCTTCGAGACAATCTGAGGGTCTTGGCCTAGGTCGACGTCGAGCACTATACGGCCTTTAGCATCAACTCGGTGGTTGGTGAAGCCCTCCAACTGCCATCATATCTCTCAGCTGTTCATCATTAAGACCCATCTCCTTGAAAGTTTTGTAAAACAAAATATCCTTGCGAGGCCCAGTGTCGACTAAGAGTACGCTCGTCGTACATCCATCAATGAGACTGGGATGACGAGAACTTGCTCCCTAGCCGCCATATTAGTTGCCAATTCGTGGGGGTAGAAGGCGATCGCCTCATCTCTTACTTCTCTCTGGGAGGCACATGTGGGGCCTTATTGGTGGAATATCTTGTGCTTGATGGCCGTGTTGCTCGCTTGTTCGGTGATGACCCCCGGGTTCGATCTAAATTTGCCTAGGTCCTTGTTGTCCACTGCTGGCTGCTCGCCTCCCCGGCTTGAGGTCTCTTCACATAAGCTTCGAGTCTCCCACAGTCGACCATTCTCTGGATAATACGCTTTAATCCCAAGCAATCCTACGTGAGATGACCGGTGTCTTTGTGGTAGTCGCGGTACTTGCTTTGTTGTCCCTCCTAAACTTGTTGCTGGATTCATTGGAATTGGAGGAGCCGGTTCAACGGCGTTCAAAATCTCCGTTCGACTCACCGTGAGGAGTGAAAGCTTCGGGCACCTTCTCTGTCGCCCTAGTTACATTGCTTTCCATTTTTATTGTTCCCCCATTCTTGTTGGAGTCTTTTTATCGTCGGCGACTTCAACCTTGGGGCTCTTACCATTCTTCTTTTCTTTCCTTTCCTCGTGCAGAGCGACGTTATACACCTTTTCAAACAACTCTGTCGAGTTGTGACCGTTCGGGCTGTGAGCTCGTAGTCCATGTCTTACGAGGAAATACCACTTCGGAAGCAATTTATTACCTCTGCATGCGTGAGGTCTTCCTCTATCTTATCAACCATTTCTTTGAACTTGGTGAAATAGCTCATCGAGCTTTCATTCTTACCACTGCACCAAGTTATTCGGATCGGTGACGGTTATCTTAGAGCTCCTGCGATCGAGAAGCGGTCTAAGAATTTTGTTACGAAGCATGCCCAAGTGGTGATACTACCGGCTGACGAAACCATTGAACCAAGTTAAAAAATTTGCCCAGGTAAGTGTGCTTAGGAGAGCTTTGCACATGTTGTCGTCCTCATTGGCGACAAAACACATAGTGGCTTCCGGATGTGATATGTGGCTCCTGGCATTTGTCGACCCAGTACTTCTCGAGAAGAGGCAACACTTTGAAAGTAGGAGGAGGTCGACTATCTACGATTTCTTTGGAAAAAGGTCGAAGAGCAAAGTCAATTCGTTCAACCTTTCCCGTCTCTTTTTCTTCTCCTCCTCCCATTGCTCAAATTTCTTTTCATCAACAACCATTCTACGGCATCGGGTCTCTCATCTCCTGGAGGGGAGCGGCATTGGACCTACGGCCTTCACTTCGGGGGAGTCACTGCCTACTCCTTGTCCCTGTGAGAATTGGTCCTTTACGATCTTATTGGAGATCTATATGCATTACTTCTTTGAGGCGACTGCGCCTCTCGGCGAGACGGCGACTGCGCTGTGATCTCCATGTGGCGACTGCGCCTTTCCACTCTGCGGGCGACCTATGCCCATTTACTGTCTCTTTGAGACCACGATCTCTGTGTTACATTTGGGAAACATGTACATTTCTATTGGGTACATTAGCTTGAGTCCTCAAATCGAGATTGAGCCTCTGCTCTCTGTTTACATTGAGGCTAGCTCTTAAATCATTACTCGGCACATGAACTATAGTGGGAGCTCGACGTACCATTACTGTCCTCGCCGTTCTGTCCCACACCTTCATTTGGCCTAGCACTCTGGCTGTTGCCCATTAGAAACACGAGCGGGTGCCACTCTCTCGGAACGTATGTCGGCTGCTCTGCCTCCTCCATGGCTATTAAGTCGGCGAATGCGGGCTCGCTCCGGCATCATTTCTTTCTTGCTCGTATGGGATTAGTGGAGGGACACCTGCTTCCCACATTAGCACGCCCGGTTATGCGTTTTGGGTGAGTGGAGCTCCTTGTCCTTCCATAGGACGCTTTTCTCTCCTTGCATGCGGCAATCCCTGCCATCGGCCACGGCTGTTAGAGCGTGTCGCCCTAGCATGATGTCGTTGAGGAGGGGGAGGAGGAGGCAAATCTGCATTTCCAACGTTTGCATTGTTGTTGTTGTTCACTTCATCGTGCCCAGTGAAGCCTCGGATACGTGTCCTTACGAAGTCACCATTGTTGCGGGTTTGATGGAGTTTTCGAAGTCAAGTCTAAAGCACTTTCCCGGCAATGGAACCAAGCGATCTTTGCAGGAAATGTGCTTATCAATCTTCCTCCACGTGGCAGGATTGATCACCTGGCTCCTTGACCTGAAAACAGAACCCACGACTAGCGGATGTGTATCCGCGAAGACGCTCGGGCGTGAGTAAGATTACCGTTGTTTATAGCTCAAAATGTATAGAATAATGAATTACGATAGCAAAATGGCGATTACCTTTGCACCGTTGGTAGTGACGAAGTATTTATAGGCAAGAGTAATGTATTTTTGGTGAGGAGACATGTCCTCAGAGATTATAGCAACGGTTATTCGGTCATGTGAACGTGTTAGTAAGCTGTCACGATTTGTAGGGATGTGGTTACGTGAATGGTTCAACTAAATAAGCCGGCAAGTGTCAAGTCGCTACTTGTAGGTTAGGTCGAGGTCGCCACTTGTAATATGGTCGACACATTGTCGGGTAGAGCATGGTTCGTACCCGAATTGTAACATGGATCACGAGGTCGGACTAAGTTAGGTCGGGACCTAGTAGGTCGGACCATGGGCTTAGTCGACTGATATTTGAGATGGGCTCTGGGCCTTGTCCTGATTGGGCCAGCCTTATTAAGAATGTGGGGACCAAGGCTGTCTATAATTGGACTTTACTGGTTTGGCCCAACTCGACACTTTTGGTATGTTCAGTAGGAATCGAACTATAGCCACTCTATTTTTTTTTAACTCTGCAAACTGGTTTCACCCTTTTTCATTCCATTGCAATAATCTCCTTCCAAGTAAATCACCCTCGATAGTCCATCAATTATTATTTGGTAACAATCTGTTACCCCAGAAAACTACGGGATTCTAACACTGTCAAAGGTTGTTCCATTTGACTAGGGTCTCAATACTCGAGGAATTAATACAATGCCCAAGCTTAAAACTATAAGGCCCAACAGTACCATTTTCTTGAGTCACAGCTCACACTTCCTGAATTCCGCAACCAATTGATTCTCACGAAAAACAGATACATAACTTGCAATTAATTCCCATAATCTCTCATGCTCTGAATAACCCGAGATATTCTCTATAAAGATTATCACAAGTTATCAAAATCAAGTTTAAGAACTCAACTCATCACATTTACCAACACATCTGGTGCCCCTCCACAGGGTGCTCTTGAATATGGCAATAACCTGACATTACATCAATATAACATTCAACTGCCCTAACTGGCAGTTTGAATTACTCTGAGAAAACACCTCACCAATTCACTTACTACTGGTAATTAAGATAATTCAAGTGACTTTTTATTCAAGTCTAACATAGAAACCAAATAACATTCACATGCCTTTAGACCAAACATTTAGGCCTTTAATGGCTATACAACACAATATCAATTAATGACTTATCCGCCTCAATCACAAACAGAGGCAAGTCAAACATAGGAGAGGAGACTCGCTACTTGTGACAGTCTACCCAAAACACAACAACTACTTAACCACTGCTGTCCAAGTATAACAACAATATCACGAATTGGTAAGTCTACCAACTCTACTAGCAATCCATGTCAACATATAATCATGCCACAATCATGATAATCAAAGAAATTCGAGGTGATCTCCCATAGGAGTTGAAACCTCTAGCACATAAGACAACTCTTAGGCCAATTATGCAAATAAAACAAATGCAATGCCACCTAAGAACGAAATAAACTGGGATTTATAAAAATATGACCCCTAATTCCTGAGACAGGTAATATACATTTAATAACTGCGGAGGAATCTATCTCTCCATAATCCCAAGCCAAGATTCGGACTTAGACTTTCTCTTTTGCTTTCCCTTCAGTATCTCTCTTTGTATCACCACTTTGTTGCCCTTTTCGTTGGCCACTGCCCGATGTTTGTCCTTGTTGAAGTCTAGATTTAGGACAATCTTTTCTGAAATGCCCCATTTCCCCACACTTCAAACATTTCCCTTGTTTTCTCCAACACGTCTCGTCTGTATGTCCAGTCCGCTGGAAAAATTTACAAACTATGCTAGGTTGACTAGATACTGACTGAGCTGCAGAAACTGTAATCTATGCCCCTCGAACATTTCCGGAAACTGAAGAACTTAACTGCCCTCTGCTCAAACTGGAGCCTTGTCCCAGATACTTTAGCTTGTTTTCATCCCTTTTTAATCCCCCATAGCACTTCTCAAGGTCATTCTCAATCTGAAACGCCCTATCCCAGGTCATCTGATAATCGGCAAAATCATAAGTCGCTAATCGCTTCCTCAACGCGTGCCTCAAACCTTTTATAAAAGGAGAAACTCTCCTCCCTTCATGGGTTACCAAGTGAGGAAAATGTTGAGCCAATTCCGCGAACCTTGCCGAATACTGAGCTACCGTCATGGATCCCTGTTTTAGACGTAAGAACTCCACCTCTAACTTATCTCGGGTAACCATGGTAACAAAATAATCCTTGAAATTCCGAGTGAAATTATCCCAAGTTTGGGGCGTATGAGCCCGCTCCTAATATTCATGCAACCCTTGCCACCAATGATTCGCTGGACCTTCCAGCTTGAAAATAACACACTTCACCTTTTCTTCATCAGGAATGGAATGCCTATAGCCTCAAAAATTTTATTCATTGTTTCTAATCAATTTTCTGCCTTTCCCGGATTTGGATTTCCTTTAAAACTTGGTGGATTCATTCTTACGAAATCCTCTATTCCAGGCTTTGATCGTACCTCAGGTTGATGTGGAGCTTGCCCCTGAGCTGCCATATTCTGTAAAAAGACCCTGAAAATCTTCATCATTTCTGCATTCAGGTCTCCTCCTGTTCTCATTTTATTCACATTTCCGTGATCCCTTTATTGATCATCACCATTTCCCGCCATTGAACAACTTCCTGCATTCAACACTCGGCGTCAGATATCACACACTCCCCCTTAGGCTAGACATCTACCCTTGACTTCTAACCTGAGCTCTGATACCAACTGTGGGCGCCTCCCAACTCCCGGAACCTAAAACCCGCGTCCCAGGATGGAAGGGTCCCAAAACACAACTTTTTCAAAAAAAATTCTTTTTGTTCAACTTGAAAAGTATAACAACCCATTTTCAAAACCATTTCAAAATAACCTCCCTACATAGAGGTGAAATATAAACCTGCTTCTACCAGCTATAGCCTGTATCATTTACAAATACTACAACTACAAAGGTTTACACAAGCCAACCTTAAAACAAACCAACCCCAAGATTAATTACAACAACATACTCATATGTAACGACCCTAACCCTAGGCACTCATTTGGCATCATTTGGTGTGCTTTTAAATATTATTATTAATATTGTGTTCAATTTTTATATACTTGATTTCTTATATTAGGATAAAATGATAAGGAAATAAATAGTGTTCTAAAGGAAAAGTAATAATTAGAAATAAATAAAGTAATAGATTGGAGTGGTAATAAAATGGACAAATAAAATGTTATGGGTGGGGAGAATTTATTTAAATTGTTGAAAGAGTTTAAGGGAATATTGGGATGTGGGGGACAACTCCCTAAAAACCCTCCCCTTCTCTCCCTTGGCCCCCCCCCTCTTCCTTTATCCATTCTATACTCCACCTCCCTCCCTCCTTCCTCCTTACTCCATCATTTCTTTCTCTTTCTCTTCACTTCATCTTCCATGGAAGCTTAATGAACTCCCTCCATTCCAAGAGTTCTTTTCAAGACCATTTCTTGCTCAAATTCAAATCCAAGTGTCCTTTGGTGAGTAGTTCATCCAAGGGAATTGATCAAGCCTAGAAAATCATCATCTTCTCTTGTATTGGCAAAGGTGAGTTATTATGACCCTTCTCTTCTCTAATTGTTCATGAGATAATTATTGTTGTTATTGTTGTTAAAATGCTCATAGGATGCTTTGGTAACTCTCTTGGAGGAAGGAATTGATTTAGATCATAAGGAAATGTGGGTGTTCTTGGAAGTGTTAAATAATGAAAGAAATGGAAGGAACTAGTTTAAATTGGTTGGAATCTTCTTTGAAGTTAAGAAATGGGTAAATAACATAGTATGATATTATTGTTGATGGAAGTAAATTTGGAAGTATAAGAAATGGGTTGGATTGGATTAAATGGAAATCTTGAAAATTTGTAGTATATTGGATGGAAATCTAAGTGAGAATGATTTAGAATTAGGAAATGATACTTTGGGATTAAATGAGTTAAAATGAATTTAATAAAGTTAGAATTTCCTTTAAGTTCACAAATTAAAGCTCACTTGGTTGAAAAGTTGGTTTCTTGAGAATCATGTGATAAATGACTTAGAATTATAACACATTTGGGTTTAAAATGATTTATTATGTGAAAAATGAAGTTAGTAAGCTTTCTAGGTTTACACAAAATAAAGGAAACTTGGTTGGGAACAAATGGGTATAAGTGATGAAGGATTTCTGCTTCTATGTTGATTCGGGGCTCGAGTCACGAAGTCGTGCCCCGTGGCACGAGTCGTGCTCGAGGTGTGGGACGAGTCGTGACTAGGGTTATAAGGAAGTCGTGCCTTGTAAGGGACGACAGATTCGAGAGGAAGGTGCAATGGGCACGAGTCGTGCCTGGGGACGAGTCGTGCCACTGGCACAGTGTTTCACATCAAATTTAGAGTACATTTAAACCTAACCAAACTCGAACCGAAATAGAATCTCTTTAACCTAGATTAAAGTAGAATACTTTGGCTACACATTAATATCCTAAGTGATCAAAATGGAATTGGGGAAGTACTTTAAATGTTACTTGGAAAATGCTAGTTAACCTGGTTTGGTAACTTAACGTAAATGATTTCAACTTGGTAGAGTTAACTCGGGATCCTTATAGAGATCATATATTATTGTATAATGACTAAGTAAGATAGGTTGATGATATCTCATGATCTTACTGGAGTATTTATTCATGGGTTGTATTATGCTTAGCGTGTTACATAAATGTCCGCACTCGATTATTGGTTGAACATGAGTATATTTTACCATGTGACTATATTGCTTATTTATGCATAGTGTGTTAAAGAAATGTTGCACTATGATGTTGGTTGAGCATGAGTATATTTTACCATGTTGCTATGTTGTTTATCCCCTTTGTGGATTTATTCAAGTATCTATTATGTGCTTGATTATGTATGAGTCAGCTGACATTTGGGGGTATAACATAATACGATCAATTATGGAAGTGTGACCTAATGTGATCGGATTATGTTATACCTGTGACCGTCCCCCTTCGTGGCCACGGTTTGGGGTATAGCATCTGTAGTGAGCCAAAAGCCTTACAGAGTTGCTCTTGTCTTATTTGGTT
This sequence comes from Adenophora triphylla var. japonica, assembly GCA_022495995.1. Classification (NCBI taxonomy): domain Eukaryota; kingdom Viridiplantae; phylum Streptophyta; class Magnoliopsida; order Asterales; family Campanulaceae; genus Adenophora; species Adenophora triphylla. Next base: position 48,843 of record JAFEMH010006323.1, on the reverse strand, counting down.
CCCAAAAACGGGTCTTATAAGACGTGAGTATTGCTTAAGCGCCACACTGTAAGATTGGAGTATTATTATACCCAATGTTGTATGACTACTGTTCAGACGGGAAAAGGTAAACCAAGGTAATGTAAGGTGTTTACAGCTTTTCCAACATGTTATGTGCAACTTGTTATGTGTTGCATCTTATATGGCATATTGCTGCATTCATAATAGCTTGCTGAGATTTATTCTCTCCCTTTACTGTTTTAGATTCCGAGACAGGTGGACCGGCCAAGTAAGGGCGGTGAGGAGTTGGAGGTTATATTTTGGGAATTGTTGGGTTTGATTAGATTGGTATAGGAAGTGTACTTTAGTATAAATCATTTACGGGAATTGTATTATTAAATCTTCATTTATTGTTATAACCGATGTCTTTTTGTAACTAAACAGTTTCGTACTTTCTAAGTTAGTCAACTATTTCTCCATTGTGAAAAGGTGTAGACTTATTTTGAAAATGGTTATGTTATGTTTGGAAGTTAAATAAAAGGTTTTAAAATTTAATTGAAATTTGGGTTAGTTGAGGACGCTCCAGCTCGGGATACGTGTAGGTTCCGGGTCGGGGTCCTCACAGTTGGTATCAGAGCTCGGTTAGAATTCTCGGGGTAGAGTCTAGCTGAGTGAGAGTGTGGTAACTTACGTCGAGAGTATTATGCAGGAATTTGTTCAAAGACAGAAAATGATATTGACCAACCGAGGAATCAAGGAAGGGTGAGTTATGGAAAGATAGATTTTCCCACCATCATTTGAGGTATTTTACCTGTCTCAGGAATTAGGGTTCATACTTTTATAAATCCTCGTGCATTCGTTCTCATGTGGCATTACATTTCATCTTTATGTGCATAATTGGCCTAAAAGTTGTTTTATGTGCTGGAGGTTCTACTCCTATGGGGTCGTACCTCGAATCATCCTTAATTATCTTAGTAGTTGTGATTAAGTGGGCATGTATTGCCGGTGGATTTGGTCGAATTACCAATCCGTGAATCATCGTTATATTAACCTGAATTATTTGAGTAGTTGTTGTGTTTGAGGAGGACTGTCGCAAGAAGCGAGTCTCCTTATCTACGTTTGATTTACCTCTAAGTGTAATTGAGTCGGATAAATTATTAATTGATATTATGTCACATATGCGTAAATGTCGAAGGTCTGACCTAAGGAATGTGAAGGTTATTTGGGTTGTGCGATATGTTTGATTTAAAATACACTTAAGTTATCTCATGTACAGTGGTAAATGAATTTGCGAACTCTTAGTTGAGGTTAGGTATATGACCTAATTAAGAGTAGTTTATAGTTGTATAACGTGCGTGAGTATTTATACATTGGTGTCGCGTGGTAGAAACTAGGTATATGAGACTAGTATTGGAAGTGATAGTCTAAGTGAGATTATATGAGTTATAAAATATCGCGAGTACGAGACCTTATAGAAATAATATAACTTTGCCTTATGTGTTATTAGTGGACTAAGTGGTGTTTTCTACGTGAGTTTCAAAATGGGTTTTCATCAGGTATCATACCAGGATATTGAGATTTTGAGTTGCTATAAGGTACTAATTTGGTATTCGGATTCCTAGATAGAGGACACTAATTGGGATGATGGACTTGATGACTCATCTTGAGAAAGTATTTGATAAAGCAGATAATTAGCTTAGCGACCCTCCGTAAGGTAAATTAGTACTATATTGAGGAAAGATGATACTTGGTGGTTAATCAAAGGATTATAGGGATCTTAAATAGGTAACTGGGAAGAATAAGTATTCGTTAGCACTTGTTGACGATTTGTATGAATGATTTTAGAAACTAGTAGGATACTCAATGGTTATTAGTTGAATTTTCGGAGTGTTACAATTTCAGTGGAAAATTGCTTTAAGGATATACTTAAGACAACATTTATATCTAGTATGACCATTTTGAATTGTGGATTGTGTATTAGTATGGAGAGGTAAATAGGGTAAATGCGAAGAAGTCTAATAGATACAGTTATTGGTGACTTAAAGGATACTTTAGAATGATTATACCCTATAGGTCGATTTAGTTGTGTGACTCATATGAGGGATTAGTGTGATGCTTGAGAGATATTGGCGTTATGCGGATTTTGAGTTGTTGATGGTTAACAAGAAGTAAGTTAGTTTACCTTGTTAAGGTTAATTGCAATTTGAGGATGATTTACCTAGTTTATAATCTTAGTGATTGTTTTAGTGTTATTTATCAAGGATAATAATAGTATTGCGAGATTGTGTTTTCTTACAGAGAATTCAACTAAGTAAAATATTATGAGTGGTGGCTACACTATAAATCGAAGTTAAACAAGAATAATATGTTAGAATTGTTTAAATGTGTTTTAAAACTTGGAAGGGTGTGTTGAACTTCGGTATGAGCAATTGTGCCCTTCGGGGATAATTGATTTAATAAGGTCAGTAAACCATTTTCGTGTAAATTGAAATCTGTGAGTAATTTAACTATCTACCACTGGTATGGGACGGTTGTGGATAATTAAATCACTCGAGTTATTTTATTAGCTTATCAATCTTTTGAAATTCCTTGAAATTGTGAGTGGTTTAGTTAATTAAAACTGGTATGGGCCGGTTTTAAATAAATAAACCATTCGGGTCTCTTTGAATCTCTTTTTATATTATCCTTTGGAATTCGGAAAGATGCTGTAATTTTAGAAAGAATGGGTATCCTAAAGATGTAAATTGCTCAGAAGCAAGTAGAAATTTCAACACTAGTTCCCCTATAATGATTAATTATATTCAAGTTTTGGTCCGGGAAATGATTTGGTAAATGTGGGGTTATTGTGGTGTCGATCACAATAGACTCGATTTTGTTTTGGAGTTGGATCGGCTCCGTTGTGGGCGGCCCACCCTTCAATTTGAATATTGATTTGTCACTAGTCCTGAACATAATTGGAACATCGAATTGTGATAATAGAATGTTGACGTTAGAAGATTTATTAAAATATTTAGAGTTCTGGGTTGAACTTGAGAGTTTTAACACTATAGATTTTGTGAATTAGTTGCATTGAAAGTAAAGAAGGGTATGTTGGTCTGTTATAGAAAGTTGAATTGTATTTTCTACTCGTTATATATATAGCTTGATGAGATGTTATTATTACAGTCCTCACATATGTTAGGGGATAGTTCTATTGTATTAAACCCATAGTGTTAAATGGATTAGATAGACATCGTTCGGGAAGGTTCTCTGGGAAGGTAGGAATGCTACTAAGTTTAACCTTGTGAAAAGTTGAGGAATCATTACTTGTTGTTGATGATATGCTACGGGCATGAACAAGGGATGTTAGTGGTCAATAGTACGTATGGTTACCAGTGGTAAGTGCGTATAATAGCAGTTATCATTCTAACATCGAGATAAAACCGTATGAGGCATAGTTTGGGAAGAAAATATCGATCTCTAATTTGTTGGGTTGAGGTTAGAGAAGCAAGGCCTAAGGTAGATTGGCGCCAAAATTTGTTAATCCATTTGAAGTTTTAATGTGATATTGTAAGGTATTTGGTGACCTAAGTTGTAATACTTTATTTATTTATATTTTCATTGAGATCGGAAAATTCGTGTTAGTGATATTTGCATAGTATGCTTGGATCATTAAGTGGTAACATCATATTATTAATGGAATTAGAAATTTAATTTCTTTGGAAGGAGAATCACAACATTGAAGAGACTATTTGGAATCAAAGTCTGAGGTATACTTGTAACCGAGGCGGGTTGATCAGTTAGGTTAGTGATAGTCAAATTCGGGACGAATTTTCTTTAAGGGGAGTGAGTGTAACGACCTAACCCTAGGCACTCATTTGGCATCATTTGGTGTGCTTTTAAATATTATTATTAATATTGTGTTCAATTTTTATATACTTGATTTCTTATATTAGGATAAAATGATAAGGAAATAAATAGTGTTCTAAAGGAAAAGTAATAATTAGAAATAAATAAAGTAATAGATTGGAGTGGTAATAAAATGGACAAATAAAATGTTATGGGTGGGGAGAATTTATTTAAATTGTTGAAAGAGTTTAAGGGAATATTGGGATGTGGGGGACAACTCCCTAAAAACCCTCCCTTCTCTCCCTTGGCCGCCCCCTCTTCCTTTATCCATACTATACTCCACCTCCCTCCCTCCTTCCTCCTTACTCCATCATTTCTTTCTCTTTCTCTTCACTTCATCTTCCATGGAAGCTTAATGAACTCCCTCCATTCCAAGAGTTCTTTTCAAGACCATTTCTTGCTCAAATTCAAATCCAAGTGTCCTTTGGTGAGTAGTTCATCCAAGGGAATTGATCAAGCCTAGAAAATCATCATCTTCTCTTGTATTGGCAAATGTGAGTTATTATGACCCTTCTCTTCTCTAATTGTTCATGAGATAATTATTGTTGTTATTGTTGTTAAAATGCTCATAGGATGCTTTGGTAACTCTCTTGGAGGGAAGGAATTGATTTAGATCATAAGGAAATGTGGGTGTTCTTGGAAGTGTTAAATAATGAAAGAATTGGAAGGAACTAGTTTAAATTGGTTGGAATCTTCTTTGAAGTTAAGAAATGGGTAAATAACATAGTATGATATTATTGTTGATGGAAGTAAATTTGGAAGTATAAGAAATGGGTTGGATTGGATTAAATGGAAATCTTGAAAATTTGTAGTATATTGGATGGAAATCTAAGTGAGAATGATTTAGAATTAGGAAATGATACTTTGGGATTAAATGAGTTAAAATGAATTTAATAAAGTTAGAATTTCCTTTAAGTTCACAAATTAAAGCTCACTTGGTTGAAAAGTTGGTTTCTTGAGAATCATGTGATAAATGACTTAGAATTATAACACATTTGGGTTTAAAATGATTTATTATGTGAAAAATGAAGTTAGTAAGCTTTCTAGGTTTACACAAAATAAAGGAAACTTGGTTGGGAACAAATGGGTATAAGTGATGAAGGATTTACGCTTCTATGTTGATTACGGGCTCGGAGTCACGAGTCGTGCCTGTGGCGACGAGTCGTGCCTGAGGTGTGGGACGAGTCGTGACTAGGGTTATAAGGAAGTCGTGCCTTGTAAGGGACGGCAGATTCGAAGGAAGGTGCGATGGGCACGAGTCGTGCCACTGGGGGCGAGTCGTGCCTGGCTTTGGTGTTTCACATCAAATTTAGAGTCATTTAAACCTAACCAAACTCGAACCGAAATAGAATCTCTTTAACCTAGATTAAAGTAGAATACTTTGGCTACACATTAATATCCTAAGTGATCAAAATGGAATTGGGAAGTACTTTAAATGTTACTTGGAAAATGCTAGTTAACTTTGGTTTGGTAACTTAACGAAATGATTTCAACTTGGTAGAGTTAAGCTGGGATCCTTATAGAGATCATATATTATTGTATAATGACTAAGTAAGATAGGTTGATGATATCTCATTATCTTCTTGGAGTATTTATTCATGGATTGTATTATGCTTAGCGTGTTACATAAATCTTTGCACTACGATTATTGGTTGAACATGAGTATATTTTACCATGTGACTATATTGCTTATTTATGCATAGTGTGTTAAAGAAATGTTGCACTATGATGTTGGTTGAGCATGAGTATATTTTACCATGTTGCTATGTTGTTTATCCCCTTTGTGGATTTATTCAAGTATCTATTATGTGCTTGATTATGTATGAGTCGGTGACATTTGGGGTATAACATAATACGATCAATTATGGAAGTGTGACCTAATGTGATCGGATTATGTTATACTGACCGTCCCTTACTGTGGCCACGGTTTGGGGTATAGCATCTGTAGTGAGCCAAAAGCCTTACAGAGTTGCTCTTGTCTTATTTGGTTCCCCGAAAACGGGTCTTATAAGACGTGAGTATTGCTTAAGCGGCTGTTGTAAGATTGGAGTATTATTATACCCAATGTTGTACGACTCTTGTTCGAGACGGGAAAAGGTAAACCAAGGTAATGTAAGGTGTTTGCAGCTTTTCCAACTTGTTATGTGCAACTTGTTATGTGTTGCATCGTATATGGCATATTCTCGCATTCATAATAGCTTCTTGAGATTTATTCTCACCCCTCTCCCTTTACTGTTTTAGATTCCGAGACAGGTGGACCGGCCAAGTAAGGGCGGTGAGGAGTTGGAGGTTATATTTTGGGAATTGTTGGGTTTGATTAGATTGGTATAGGAAGTGTACTTTAGTATAAATCATTTACGGGAATTGTATTATTAAATCTTCATTTATTGTTATAACCGATGTCTTTTTGTAACTAAACAGTTTCGTACTTTCTAAGTTAGTCAACTATTTCTCCATTGTGAAAAGGTGTAGACTTATTTTGAAAATGGTTATGTTATGTTTGGAAGTTAAATAAAAGGTTTTAAAATTTAATTGAAATTTGGGTTAGTTGAGGACGCTCCAGCTCGGGATACGTGTAGGTTCCGGGTCGGGGTCCTCACATCATAACTATTCCCAACTCCCAAATAAATATATACATACTCTGACAATCCCAAAAATATGATCCAAACTCCTTCCCGACCTCACCAATATGGTCCACCTGTCTCAGCTGAATCTAAAACAGTAAAGGGAGAAGGGGTGAGATAAAATCTCAGCAAGCTATTATGTATGCAACAATATGCCATACCATATGCACCACATAACAGGTTGCTCACAATCACATTAGAAAATAGTAAACACTTTACGTTACCTTTTCCTCCGGACCAGCAAGTCCTACAATAGGCAACATATAAACCAGTTGCTCATATAATATGCAACACACACAGGTTGCTCAATATCAAATATGCAACACCAAACAGGTTGCTCAAATGTCACATTGGTAAAGTGGTAAACACATTCGATTACCTTCTCTTTACCTTTCCCAATCTGGGTCATATGTAGTACTACGGTGGGAGTCATACTCCTCTCATTTGGTGAACTGCTAGTGCACCTTCACCTCTTATACGACCCCTTATAGAGATCCATATAAGCTGCCTCGCTATCTTGTGGCATGACTGCACATATCCACAGACGCTGAACCCCTCAATCCGTGGCCACAGAAGGGGGTGAACGGTCCAAGTATAAAGACATCCAACCACCTTATAAAATACTTTCTCATAAGTGATGGAATTCTCTATACCCCCGAACATCAGCTGACATAGCCGTATTCAAGCACATAACAGATACTTGAAATTAAGTCCACCCAATGGGACATCAACACATATAAATATAACATGTTACTGCAACTCATGTTAAACCAATGAAACAGTGCAACACGTATTTAAAAACCATGTGCACAATTAATTATGAACATGTAAACACTTATGGCACCACGTATATCACATAAGTCCTACACATTCGTGATCAATCCCATAATGCAGTGCAAGATATATGTCACGCACTATCTAAACCTATAACCACATATAGGTAATCACGTAGGGGTACAATATCAGATAAGTAGTCCTACGCATTCATGTCATAAGGTGGAACACTTCTACAAAGGTTCCAACCAAGCACTTAGTGTATTACACCTTCTACACATAGTTTGAACCAACCGCCATGTAAATATAACCACGTAAGGCACCATATATCACATACGAGGCCTACATATTCAAAACACAATGTATAATTTAGTAACAGGATCTTAACACTCCTGCCACAACCAAGTAAATAGTGCACAACACATTTGAGGCACTTATAGAAGTAAATAACCATACATAGGTCATCACATAAGGCTACAATATCATATAAGTAACCCTATGCGTTCACAATACAATATTAAACAACTTCCCTTAAGGTTCCAAGTCCATTTTCCAAGTTCTATAAACTTTGGTTCAAGTTCTATAATTGCCTCTCAACCATGTTCAAGGCATTATTTAAAGCACTTCCCATTATCCATTTGGACCAATTAAAGTTCCATAGAGAAGTACTAAAGTTGTACTAGATTCAGGGTTAAAGAGTGACTTAATTCTTACCCATTAAACTAGGTGTTCACTGCTTCAAAATCAGTTCAAGGTCTGCAGGGTACGACTCGTGCCCTAGGGCACGACTCGTGCCCTATTACGCCCCCATCAGCTACAGTCGTCCCCAAAGGGTCACGACTTAGCACATCTTCAAGGCACGACTGAGGCATGACTCGTGCCCTTGTGCCCTTGCCCAGAAACTGCTATCTTTTGCTGCATAACATCAGCAACAACAACAACAACTCCAACCCTCATTTCAGCTCTTGTAAAGTGATCCCAACTTCATCTACCAGTATTAAAACACATAAATAGACACTCTTGAAGCCATATAACACACCCTTAACACATCTAACACCTTCAAATTCTTAACCCCATGGCAAGAACTCAAGGTATTCAACCAACTCTTTTCCTTTCATCTCAAACCCCAAGAACATGATTCCAACTTGTGCAAAACAGATTCAAACCATCATAATAACATCATAATACATCTTATGAACATTTATTTGAAAGAAACATAACAACTTACCAATTTTTGTCAAAATAAAAGGAAGATATGATCGGCTCTTCTTGCTCTATTCACCTCCCTTAGCATTAATTTGAAGACGGAATCAACAACAACTTCACGGCTGAATTTATGGAATTTTCGGAAGATAACTAGGGTTTTGGAACTTCTCTAGAACGTGGAAGAAGAAAGAAAACTGAGGAGGTGAAATAAGCTTCTTGAAGAAGCTTGAAAGAGATTTATATAAACTATATTACATACAAGCTCCTCCAAGTTTGAAACTTCAACCAACAACCACCTCGAACTTATAATTACACATAAGCTCCTCAAACTTTTAATAACACTTTCATTTCAAATTTCAAGTATTATCATTATACTACACAATTTTCCCTTTTATCTCTTTTAGACATTATATAATCCATATTGATATTTTAATATCTAAAATCAAGTAAGTTATCAACTTTGAAAATAACACATGGCCAAATCAAATTTCCAATTCAAATACCAGAATGAACACATAGTCATTCCGCAATTCACATAATACATAAGAGGAGATGCAACACACCCCCAACCCCCACGTGCTTCACGTATAACCAAAAATGTGCCTAGATATAGGGTCGTGACACGTATGCACACAATTAACTCCTCCATATAACCACATTAAGAAGACCAGGCGTGTTTCCTCATCTGACCATCAATGACATCATTTCTTTCCATGTTAATCTTCAATTGCAAAATTGCAGAGGATTCCAAGCCGCGAGCTTTTGACCAACATCCAACATAGTACTTTTGTTAATAAGAAAGAGCAGAAAATGCCTTCTGCTCGAGGATCACCCTACATCTCTCAATTGTTCCCCCAAAATTTATGCACTCCTTGAAAACCAAGATTACACTATTTCCCGTCTCATCATCATCATATCCGTTCACTTCTCTAACCATACTACTCCTTACATCACCTTCACAAAACTGCAAGAGAAAAAGGGTAGGGGTTGAGGGTAAGAGAGAGATGAAAAACCTGGAATGAAATGAACAACTGAGGCCAAGAATTAGAATCTGCTTTGTTGTTCTCTCAAATAGCGTCAAGGGGATAGGGTTTGGGTGTATGTATGTATACGACCAAGAATCCACTTGTCAAAAACCTAACACAGATTGTCACTATCTAATAACACAAATTCATCCATCGAAGAATTTCAGAAACTGACCTCTGATTTGAATGTAGACTTGCACCATCTCTCAACGACAATAATCCCAGATTTAATCGATTAGATCTGTCACAAAAACAAAAACAAACAAAATCAAAACATGACTCATATTATAACACGAAAGAGATAAATAAATTACCAGATGCAGAACGCTAATGAGCAGAATTGCGCCAAATTGATGAAAAAATAAAATCAATCGAAACAGGAGAGAAGGGGAGAAGACAACGCAGAGGGTGGGAATGTTTCAGCTGCTACGACCATTGTCCTTTAGATATGGAGAATGAAGAAATCTCTGTGTGTGTGTGAGAGAGAGAGAGAGAGAGAGAGGAGAGAGGAGAGAGAGAGAGGAGGAGACGATGTAGAAGATGGAGTGACGCACGGAGCCATAGAGAGATCGAGAAGAAATATAGAATATAAAACGACTTTTGTGTACGCTATATCTAAGGGTAGTTTGGAAATTTAAAAAGTTGCAAAATTTGAGCGGGAAAATGGTGCTTGCACTTGCCTCATTATATAGTTATAGATGTGAACAACTGAGACTTACGAATTAGTTTTTCCTAATCTCCACAAAATATATTATTTTTGAAACCAACTCTATTTAAAAAGTTTCACAAATCAAATTGCAATATTTATTATTACTCCCCCGATTTTGAAATAATTTTTCAACTTTTTTATTGTTAATATGAAGATAATTTAAACAATAATTTTAGGTTAGTTTAATTAGAGTTTGTCTTATAATTAGAGTTTGTCTTATAAAAAATTAGTTTTTTTTCTAAGTTTAAGGAAAAATCATTTTTACAATATTGCCACTTAATAATACATGCACTATCACTCTTTTTCACTGACACTTTTTTATACTAACACTATCACTTTTTTACCCTACACCGACACTCTTTATACTGACAATTAATAATATATGAACTGATACTCTTCATACTTATATTTTTTTACACTAACAATGACACTTTTTTACCCTAGCACTTAATAATACATAAACTGACACTCTTTACACTGATGTTTTTTTACACTAACACTGACACTTTTTTACACTAACACCGACACTTTTTACACTGTCACTTAATAATATATGCATTGACACTCTTTACACTGTCATTTTGTTACATTAACACTGACACTTTTTTACACTAACACTTAATAATACATGCACTGCCACTCTTTATACTGACATTTTTTTACACTAACACTGACACTATCGGGGGAAACAAAACAGGTTTTTTTTTACTTAAAAAACGCATTTTTTGTAAGATTTTAGCGTTTAATTATCCTAATAAATATTTAAAAATTGTTATTAATATTTTTTTTAAAAAGTGGAAAAATTATAAGGATGGAGGGAGTATAAGAGAGAATAGAGTATCTTTCTCCCATACCCTATTACGTAGTATTTTTGAGAGTTGAAGAACTCTAATATAGACAGGCTCAAAGAAAGTTTTTTTTTTTTTTTGGAAAGTGTTGTGTCAACTTTACTTAGGCCTCAAAAGGTGAGGCCCAAGTATTCGGTGGCCCAAAAAAAAAAAAAAAGAAAGAAAAATTAGAAATGCTGACAATAATGGCATATGGTCTCACTCACAGTAACGCCGCTGCACTCTATCTTCTTCTCCCTCCCTCCCCCCTTTCTCAGATCATCTCATCTTCGTTGCAACGTCCCCAAACTGTCTCTCAACTGTACGTAACAACAACAACAACCTTCAGCTCTCTCTCTCTTCAATGGCGGCGTCCTCTTCAACTCTCTCTCTCTACTCTCATCCTAAGGTAATTCTCTCTCCCTCTCTCACACACACACACACACTGAATAGGAATATGTATGTATTGCTTTCTCTAGGTAGTACAACCAAACTGAAATTAGGTTTTTGTACCGTTACTTAGGCTTCGTTCAAGCACGGATTACGATGTGAACCTGGTAATTGCGTGCTCGTTGCCGTGCCTGCAGTTCTGGTCTACGTTAATTCAACGCGTTTTTGTTTGCGGTCGAGAAGGTGTTTGAATGTTAGAGCTGCTTCTGCTTCGTCCGACCGATCCGCTAGAGGTCGGAAGGCTTATCGTCAATCTCAATCGGAAGCGCCGGTTTCTGCTGCTCCGGCGAAGGACATTACGGCTTATGCTCTGCCTGCAGGCCTTTTTCTCGTTGGATGTTTCGGTATGACTCCTCCCAATCACCCCTTTTTGTCAAGTTTTAATGTATTTTTGTGCTTAGGAAGTGAAAAAATGTAGTCAATTTGCAGAAACAGGTACTATTGGTACTATGAAGTGCTATTCTAGTATACTGAAAAACACTTTAAATGCTTACGACTTACTGTTTCTTTATACATGTGACACTTTGTTGCATTAGAGTTGGTGATTAGTTTAATGGAGTATAGTTCTAATGCAATATGTCTTCATTGCTATATATACTCCCTTCCTATTCAACAATTCACAGAGTTATACTTTGACTAAGTGGAGTCAACTTCCCCAGTATTCAAGTTCTTAAGTACCTCTCGGGGAGTACTTAAATCACCACTGCATTTACTTAAAAAATGGTTTGAAGGCATGCAAAGATATCCATGAATGAATATTATGTCATCTCTTAAGTGAATCTTTACTTGGTAAGGTAAATTTACCATTTGTGAGTAATTTAAAATGGTATGGATGCATACAAGGCAGACCAATATGCTCCCACTAAAATGATTGACGATGTCAGCATCGACAGTGTAGCTAGCAATTAAGAAGGATATGATATGTTGTTCATTTGTAAGCGTTGGAACTGAATTGTGAACATGGATTCATGTAGGTGCCCTGGGTAATTGGGACAAAATTTCAACTAAGTTTGAGTTATATCATTGCAACTGTTAATTATGCATCACCTCATGCCTCTTTGTTTCATGGCATCCAGCCATCCAATGATTGAACTCGTATTTGCTAATGCCACTGGGAATTCTTTTGTACATGCATATTAAACTGTTTAAGAGTCAACATCCTTCCTTTTGTGAAATATGTATTAGATACTAGGGACCCTCATAACGGGACAAAAGAATTAATAGATATGGAAGACTTGTAGTGCTTTAATCTCAGTCTGGTTTCTAGTTTAATGGCTGCATAAATTTATAAAGTTAGTGTTTCAAATATAATTCATTTTTCTTTGATCTATTTGGTTTGAAATAGATTATATCTACCATGCAAAAGAAACAGTAAAAGTCACAGGTGATTTATTTTGAATATATAATCATGCATAATGGTGTTCTGTCTATAAGGAACTTCTCATAATTTTTTTACAGTATTCTCTTCCTCATGTTCAAGCTATGCTAGCTTCTGTCATCATTTTTTTAGTTTTTTTTTTTTTTTACAAGTACTTCCTATGCATTGCTCATCAATTTTTTCCACGGGTTTACTGTTCTTGGCATGTTATGGTGCAACTAGTTGTTGGAAAAGATGATTTATGCGAGAGATTAAAGTTTGTCAGTGGGTTTACTAATTTATGTCTTCAGCTGACAGTTATTTGGCGACTGATGGGGAAAACACTTTCATCAAAGATTCTGAAGGAATCATCAGCTGAAAAAAAGTCTAATCAAGGAAAGCAATGGTCTTTTTCCATTGGTACAAATTTGTTGCCTGGTCTTGGTGCAAAGTACAAAGGGGATTCAAAGAAGGTGCTCAACCAATTCGCAAATGAATTTAAGAGTGCGACTAGTGTTGATATGTCAGGTAATTATTAATTACGAAGTAAATTTCCATCGAAGATGCTGGGATATCATACATTCTACATAGCCGTCCAGAAACATCAAGTGAGATTTATCAATGCAAGCTTTGTTTTTCTGTGCAATCATCAATTTCTCGACTCTGGTGACTCTGGTTCCTTGTAGTTGAGGCCCTGATTCTTTCGCTATGTCTTGTTAATACATGTTATAACCTTCCTTAGCTGGACAGTTCTATATCCCGTGCTCCAGATTTAACATATGAAGATTTTTGCAGGTCGCAACTTTGGAGATGAAGGAATATTCTTTCTTGCAGATCGCTTAACTTTTAATCAGGTTTGGTTTGTTTGTTTTTTTTTTCCCTCTGTAACATATCATTCCCGATCTGCATATATATTGATAAATTTCTTTGGAAGTGTGGACCCTGGATTGTTTGATCGTCTTCCTTTTTGTGTTCGTTTATAGATTCCATGGATATTTTGCCACTGTCTGGTGTCTGTGCCTGATCATTGTGTTTGCATATGAAGTTTGTAAAATCTGGACCTCCTAGAACCTTCTACTTTCTTTGCCTTTACTTTTTATTTTAAATGCATTTATTCATATTATCTGATTACTTGATAGCTACCTTCTTTTTCTGCTGTTTAAATCTAAGAAAATATACTAGGATTTTCTGGTTTAGCTTGGGGGAAGAAAGTAATAACACATAGAGGTCATTGGCATATAGAAAGCTCCTGCATAAGAACAAATGAATCTGGAAGTGATCTTAAATGTTTGAAAGCCTACGGAGGCAGTTGTGAAAGTTTAGCTGATTAGGTTGAATTCATGGCACCATCTCTCCCTGACTTTATATCATATCACATCGTGATTTACTAGTATTTGAAAGAAATGTTTCAGAGTAAAGAACAAAAATCACATTGATCTGCTTTAAAATTTGGATGAGGACATATAATATTGAGATTCCACATAATTTTGCTTTCTTCTATCAAAAGCTTCTTGCATTGCTCCTTGCACATGCATTCTTATGCATTGTTTTTCAGAATGTAGAGGAAGCAAATTTTGCTGGTAATGGTATTACTGCAAATGGGATAAAAGCCCTAGCTGGTGCTCTGGAAACAAACATTGTTCTGAAGTCTATTAATATATCCGGGAACACTATTGGAGACGAAGGAGCTATGGTAAGCTCAAGTAAATCTGTTTGTTTGAGTTGACATTGAATAGCTATGTAATCCTTAGTTTAAGCTTTTCTGCAAACTTCTTAAATAGCTGGTCCTATTCTGTTATATAATTTCACGAGTACTGTTGAGGTTGAACATGCGCCCTGATGTTCATATTTTGGAACTTTGGATATTATGCTAATAAAAATAAGATCTAATGTCTACTTGACAGATGTTGTCTAAGGCATTGGTGAATAATTTCAGCCTTGAAAAGCTCCAGTTAAACAGTACCGGGATGGGAGATGAGGTTAGCTATTACGTATCCTCAAAGTAGAACTGTAGTTGAGACATGACATTGCAAGAAGATTGTTGATGTGCTTAAGACCTCCGCTGAAACTATGATTGCAGGGAGCGAAAGCTATTGGTGAGATGTTGAAGAAAAACTCAACCATACGTACTTTGGAACTGAACAACAATTTGATTGACTATTCTGTATGGGTTGAGATTAGTTACTTATAGAGCTTCTTGTAAATAAGTTAGATCTTTAAAAACTAACTATTTCTTCTCTATGATATGTTTTCCATTGGAGGTAGGGGTTTTCAGGTCTTGCTGCTGCTTTGCTCGAGAATAAAACATTACAAAGTATACATCTCAAGTGAGTTAGACATCTCTCTATTCCCGGCTTAGAAGTGTCCTACTTCATTTTTCTGTTGTTATAATTTCAAGTATTGGTTAATGAAGCGTCCTTTTGTTATCGGTGGTGTTGTTACCGCTGCTTATTTGAGGGTTAATGCATATTTTTTGTTGTTTTAGTGGAAATTATGGCGGTGCTTTGGGTGCTGGCTCTCTGGCTAAAGGACTTGAGGGGAACAAATCATTGCGGGTCATCTCTTAATCCTCACCTCCCTTTTACCATGCCTCACCATTTTTTTCATATCTCTGGTGTCTTTTCCTTCCTGAGCATCATTTTAATTTTTTGCTTGAACTGGTAAACTTATTGTTTCCCTCTCCAATGTATTGAGATATGTTGCTAAATAATAAATACAGGAACTATTTTTACATGGAAACTCTATTGGAAACGAGGGAGTTCGCGCTTTGATCGCTGGATTATCATTGCAAAAAGGTTTGCCCTTTTAATGTATCATAAAAAAAAAAAAAAACTTGTTTTGTGTACTTCATTACATTGTGACAAGTGTGACATGCAAATTTGTGTGCAGGTAGACTTGCAGCTCTGGACATCGGTAACAACGCCATAAGTTCAAATGGCGCCTTTCATGTTGCTGAATATATTAAAAGAAGTAAAACTTTACTGTGGTTGAACATCTACATGAATGACATTGGAGACGAGGTATTAACTTCCCATGGTTATAGGACTTTTATCAATGTACTCTCTCTCTCTCTCTCTCACTCTCACACACACACACACACACTCTCTCTCTCTCTCGCGCGCATGTTTATATCTGATTTCGTTATAGACAAGTATGAGAGTCACTCATGATAATGCCCAATTTCATGTTTTCCTCGCTGGTTTCAGTTCACAACACTTGAGCTTACCCTCTTGAATCATTTTTTCTTCTTTAAGTGGTTTAAAATGGTTTGGTTGTATCAGTTCATCTTATTATGAAGTGAAGAAAAACTGAAAGGCATAGAAACCACTTATTATTTTCATTACTAAGCTCACCTTACTGTGTAGAGCCAAAAGCAAATGAAATAGTGATTTTGTCTTCCTTTCCTATATACTCCAATCTACTAAATTTAAAAGAGGTAATTTTGCTACAGTCACCTTAAGCTTGATAATGTTAGGCGGAGGAGGTAGAAGGCATAGAACACCACCTGTTATTTTCATTATTAAGTTCACATTGATTATGTAGAGCCAAAAGCAAATGAATCAGGTCTATTTTTTTTTTCCTATATATCTCTCAGTTTATTTTTTGAAGAGGCCGGAGTGGAGGGCAAAAATCCATGTGGGGGGTTGATTATTTTTTTATTTATTTTTTATTTATTTTATTTATTTTTATATTTTTTATTTTTTTTTTTTATTTTTATTTTTTATTTTTATTATTATTATTATTATTTTTATTTTATTTTATTTTATTTTATTTATTTATTTATTTTTTCCAACAACCTTTTCACACGATGACATATGATGATTCATGTTAGCCGACCCCAAATTATTTTGGGACTAAGGCTTTGTTGTTGTTGTTGTTGTTGTTGTATCTCTCAGTTTATTTTTAAAAAGAAGTTATTTTATTCCACTCACCTTAAAATTGGAAGCTTTGGAGGAAGGAAGTAATATCTAGCATTTAAAATACAATTCTAAATTATAATATTTCTCAAATCCTAGCTATCCTACAAGTGAAATCTCCCTTTTTATGAAGACATAAGGGGTACTAATTTGTTCTGTTTGGACGTATTGGCTTGGTGAATCAAAGTGATTTTCTTAGTCTTATGAGAATCATTATGCACTAGTCTAAAACAAAATGTAATAATCTTAATTTACTAATGGATTTACTGCACTTAGTCCTGTAAGTTTATATTCTTTTGGCACTTGAACTGTAAACTGAATCAAGTTCAAGAAGTCTAACTGTACATGACATCACTTGCTGCTGGAATTTACAGTTTCCCTTCAAATTTGTTAGTATATGATATGACACATCATACATGCCTTTAGTGACAACAGTTCTGCAAAATCCTTCAAAAGGGCTTGAAAGCACATAATTCTTAAACCAAGTACTAATAGAAGCTTACAATTTAACCATGGCTGCAAAAAGGTGATGCATTTCCGTTTCTTTTCTTTCGTGTTCTCCAACCTCTTTTAAGCAACTGAAGCTTTAGCTATGAACGATTTCTGAAAAAAAAAAGAAAAACTCAGTTTTGGTTTGTCGCAAAAAAGTCACATCTGTACTTTAAGCTTCAAATATTCATGGGTATTCAACTGTTTTTTTTTTCTTTATAAAGATAATATTTTTATAATGCGTCATATAATGCTACTTTAGTGCATTTTAAAAGGAAACATAGAGAATCAAAAGTGCAATCTTTAAACCTTTGATTATCAAATGCTACTCTTTAAACCTGTGACAATGGTGATCAATGTTTTTCTTTTGATTGGCTCATCCTGCAGCCGATAATTTTGATAGCTTTCAAATACTCATTTCATCATTTACTTTCACTTCGAAAAATATATCAGGGGGCAGAAAAAATAGCGGACGCCTTGAAACAGAATCGCTCTATAACAAACATAGATCTGGTGAGAAAGAGAGTTTTTCTTTGCGTTTTTTCAAACAATGTGATCTTTGAGTCAAAATTACAATAACAAAACATTTATGAGCTCATGGGGTGTTGTTTTAGGGGGGAAACAACATTCACGCTAGAGGAGCCAGTGCCCTTGCTCAGGTGTTTAAAGATAATACTTCAATAACCGCTGTGAGTATCTCACTACTTTGCTCTATTTTTAGACATTGATTCGGAAATATGTGTAAATGAGTTTTGCTTTCTTGCTCAGCTGGAACTTGGCTATAATCCAATAGGACCTGAAGGAGCAAAGGCTTTGTCAGACGTTCTAAAGTTTCACGGAAATGTAAAAACCCTCATGCTCGGTTGGTGTCAGGTACCTATTGAATTTTAACTATCTTGAGCCCTTATTTTTCTTCAAAAACTTATTGACAGTTTTTATGCAAATTTTATGTAGATAGGAGCAAAGGGTGTAGAGTACATTGCTGATACCCTAAGATACAATAATACAATTGCGAGTTTAGACTTGCGAGCAAATGGGCTCAGAGACGAGGTTTGTAACTGTTTACTCCCTCCATCCCATAAAGATAGTCCCACTTTTTAAAAGATAATTTACTTTGAACAGAGATTTAAAAAAAATAATTATCCAAATGAAATCTAAACTTGTTATTGATATTACAATAATTAGATTTTCATTTGGATAATTAGTCTTTTCCTAAATCTTTAGTCAAAGTTCACTCAAATCAACCACGAAAAAGGTGGGACTATCTTATTGGATTGGAGGGAATATACAATCTTGTAAACTTCAACATCAAGGCTTGATTTCTCTATTGCCTCTCACAAGTCACAAGTGCTTTTACAGGGTGCTATATGCCTGGCCCGCAGTCTGAAGGTGGTCAATGAAGCTTTGGTCTCACTGGACTTAGGATTTAATGAAATTAGAGTATGTCATTCTTTCATCACACGCTTTTAATTCACACGAGTATCTTGTTGCACCATTTCACTTTGATTTGCATCAGGATGAAGGGGCCTTTGCCATTGCTCAAGCTCTGAAGGCTAATGAAGATGTTAGGCTCACGAGTATTAATCTTGCCAATAATTTTATAACCAAATTGGGACAGGTAAATAAATTTGCGTGAGCTTTTACTCTTTTCAGATCATGAGTTTGTGGGTAATAAAGAAACTTTATACATCTATAGTATAAATGAGGGAAGTGGGATGAATAGTTGTATGAATAGTGCCAAAAGTTTTTTTCCCATTTTACCCTCACTAAGTTGTCCCTTTCCCATTTTGACCTCACTTTTCTATAGTATAAATGAGGGAAGTGGGATGAATAGTTGTATGAATAGTGCCAAAAGTTTTTTTCCCATTTTACCCTCACTAAATTGTCCCTTTCCCATTTTGCCCTCACTTTTAATTAAAAAAATACCACGTGTCCTCGGACACGGGCTTTTACTAGTATCTTATATTCCAACACTCATTCTTATGACAACAATATGCATTTTGAATGGCCTTAAGAGCATCATTCTTGTCTTAATCTGAAACACACTTTTGAAATCACACAGAGTACTCTAACAGATGCACAAGACCATGTCTATGAGATGACTGAGCAAGAGCTGTTTATTGGTTTTTAGAAAGAGTCGCAACAATACAGGTGAAGCTAATACATTTGGAGGGTCAAATATGGTGGTACGTAGCATACCAGTATTAGCTTTTCTTTGAATTTTAATTGGCATCTTACCATGATCAAGTTTGTAGGAAATTTTGGTATTTAGTTTAGTGGTCAATGAGAATTTTTTTTAATTCAATATTTTCTTTTCATTTATTTAAATTAAATATTGTTTCATGATGCGTGGATAATCAAGTGATTAATTACCTATTCACTGTAATGTACTTGTGAACTACTCTCTCCGTCCTGCATAAAAACGCAATCTTCCATATTGCACGGTAATTAAGGAAAAGTGTAAGTGGTGTAAGTGTTGTGAGTATGAAAAGTGGAGTAAGAGAGAGAAAGTGGGGTAGGAAATACTCCCTCCGTCCCGCTACAAAGTTCACAATTACTGTTTGCACGCAAATTAAGAAAAAAGTTAGTGGAGAAAATGTTGTGAGTATGAAAAGTGAAGTTGGAGAGAGAAAGTGGGGTAGGAAATAGTGATTTGATTGGTGTTGTGAGTATAAAAGTAAAGTAGGAAAGAGAATTAGTGGATGGAATAGTAAATATTTTTTGCCATTTTAGGAAGTGTAAAGTTTGTAATGGGACGCCCAATGAGGAAAGTGTGCAGGTTGTAGCGGGACGGAGGGAGTAGTAAGTTGATTGGTGCTGTGAGTGTAAAAGTAAAGTAAGAAAGAGAATGAGTGGGAGGAATGGTAAAGATTTTTTGCCATTTTGAAAGTTTATTCTTATGTAGGATGCCCAAAATGGCAAGAGTGCATTCTTATACGGGTCGGAGGGAGTATATAGCTGTGGCTGAAGCTGTATCGTCGTCTTATTTATTTTCGCTTCTTTCCCTTGGAAGTATTCTGGACTGCCTATTCTTGCCTACGGCGAGAATAAGGCCAAGCGGCTCTAGAATCAGTGACAGTATCGGACTGGAACGATTTTTTTTTTTGAAAATTAGATACTCCCTCTGTTTCGGAAAGTTAGTCCCGTTTCTTTGGTTGTTAACTTGAGTCTAACTTTGAGTAATTTAAGTAAGTTTTAATCATCCTAATGAAAAGTTAAAACTTGTTATTTGATAGTATTTACAATGGTGTATCAATAACAAGTTTTAAATTGTCATTACCATAATTAAAACTAATTTAAATTATTGCTCAAAGTTGACTTAAGTTAACAATAAAAAAGTGGGACTAATGGTATGCTTATACCTTCCCCTTATCATGTCGTTATTAAGGATCCCGCTCTTGAGAATAGGTTGTTCTCATACATGCAACCACCTCCAATCCTAGTGCCATTACATTGCTCCCATTCATGTCAACTAAAAAGTCAGAAAGAGGAATATACTTCCTCCGTCCCACATAAGTGTGGACCTACTTTTTGGGTGTGGGAATTAAGGAAAAGTAGGAGAGAGAAATAGGTGGAGGAGGTGTTTGTGAGTATGGAAAATTAAATAGGAGAGAGAATGAGTGGGAGGAATAGTTAGGAGAGAGAATGTTGTGAGTGTAAAAGTGAAATAAGAGAGAGAATGAGTGGGTGGAATAGTGAATATTCTTTGCCATTTTTGACAGTTCACACTGATGTGGAACGTCCCAAAAAGAAAAGAAATCCACACTCACGTGGGTCGGAGGGAGTATTTAATATTAACTTTGTTTCAAAATAAATAATCAATTTTCTTAATCGATTGATCTAAGACTAAATTTGAATGTTTTTGTTTATTAATTTTGGGGCGGAGGGAGTAAGATAAATTGGAGTTCACCAAACCCCTTATACTCCTTTGGACCTGCCTGAAATGACACAAATTTTCTTTTTGAGCATCCCATTTGAAAGGGCACAACCTAAAAATGAAATTTTTTTTATTAGTTCTTTATTTGTGAGACTCACTTGTCGTTCTCTCACAATAAATATCTAATAACTATTTCCTATTTCACTTTCTCTTTCCTACATCACCTTTCACTCACAACATTTATTTCACTATACACTTTTTCTCTTTTCTACATCACTTTTTTTAATTCTCGTGCACGGACACAAAAATGCCCTTTCGGGCGGGACAGAGAGAGTATAATCTAAATAAAATTCTACTGTTTAAAAAAAAAAAAACTTTTCGTCCCAAAATGAATGTTTATAATTTGGGTCATTGTTCCATAAGTTTATTATTATTATTTTTTTTAATCTATGCTCAATAAGTTCCTTTTATATGATATTGTATTATGATGTTGTATTATGTTTCGAAAATACAACATCAATTAAAACCATATCTTTTGCATTGGCGGCCGTGGCCAGTGAAATCCAGAAGCCCGTAGGCCAGGCGACCATATTAGACCTCCGGCGGCAAGCGAATTTCGGTGAAAATTGCCCGAATTTCGGCGAAAATTGGCCGGAGAATCGGCATGCGGCGATAGCGAACGGCGGCGGAGGCTGAGGTATGGCGGAGGCGGTAGTGCGGATGCAGTATTATGATTTTAAACTACTGCATAACTAAATGTTGTATTATACATAATACAACATGAGAACTTATGGGACATTTCAATACAATAAGGAACTTAGTGAAAAGTGATTTGTTTCAAAAGAAACTTATGGGGCAAATTCCCTTAAAACTTTTCAAATTTACCTAAGAAATTTGAAAATTTTTTGGACTTTTTTTTTTTAGACGGAGGAAGTATATTTTTTTTAAAAGAGACATGGCCCAAACTCTTGCTAGACGTGACCACGGTTAATTAACCGCGGTTAACCGGTTAATAACCGGCGGTTAACGAAGGTTAAAATCATTAATCGGACTTAACCGTTAACCGTTAAGTCACGGTTACGGTTAACCGGTTAACGGTTAATCCGGTTAACCCGGTTAATAAACGGTTAATTATTTTTTTATTTTTTATTTTTTCAAGAATGTCAGATTTTTATCTAAAGTTAAAAAAAAAATAACTTTTTAATAGTTTTTTGAATAAAAAGTTAAGTTTTTAACACTTTTTGAAAAAAGCAGTTAAATATTTAACGGTTTACATTAAATATGTAACTGTATATGAACTGTTTTTTTTTTTTGGATAAATAAAACTATTTTAAATAGTTTTTAAGACTAATATTTTTTGCAAAAAGTTATAGAAAAATAGGTATGAATTTTTAAAGAAATGAAAACTTAACGGATTTAAAAGAAACGGAAGTATATAAAGAAAAAACTTAACTTTTTACAGAATTTCAGATTTTTAATTAAATTTAATATTAAAATATAACTTTGAAATATTTTTTTTGAATAAAAAGTTGTGTTTTACTGTCATTTCCAATTCCAATTCCAACGGTCCACTCCTCCACCAACGGCTATATTTTTCAAATTTCCAACGGATATACGGTTAACCGCCGGTTAATTAACCGGTTAACTTAACGGTTAATTAACCGGCGGTTAACCGGAGTAAAAATTTCTTAACCTTTGTTAACCTCGGTTACACGGTTATCGGTTAGGCGGTTAAGGCGGTTAGACGGTTAACGGTTTAGGCGGTTAAAATCCGGTTATTAACCTTACGGTTAGCCGGTTAACGCTTAACCTTGGACACGTCTAACTCTTGCTCCTTGCAAAAAGGGTCGGGTTAAAAATTGGACTGTAGTATCCGAAGGATTCGGGGCTGTATAGTTAGTAAAAAACGTTCTTGATTCTGTTCATCTAATCTCGACGGTTTATATTTGAAAATATTTGAAGTTACTTAGGAATTTTCTCACCTCGTGCATGGTTTACATTTATGGGAATATTTCATGAGAATTTTTGAAGTTATTTCGGACTTTTTATCACCTCTTGCATGGTTTATATTCATGGGAATTAGGGGTGTAAATGGTTCGATTTGATTCGGTTTGGGAAAATTTATAGACCATTATTTAGACTACGATTCAAACCACGATTCAGACCGTAACTCATTTTCATATTATTTAAATTTTCCGTAATCATGGAGGAGGAGCGAAAAATGCGAGTGTTTAAGAGACTAGAGGAAGAGAGAGGTCGAAGGAAGAAAAACACTTTACAATGGCGATCGTGGAGAGAACTTGGTTATTTATGTGTCGTAATGAAGATAACAAATGATGAAATTAATATTAAATAAAATACAAAACGGGGGTTATGATTAGTTTATGTAAATGTTAATAAAGATACAAAAATATTAAATAAGATACAAAATAAGGGTTAGGATTAGTTTATGTAATGTAGTTCGGTTTGGCGGTTTGATCTCGCGGTTCGGTTTAGTGGTTTGGTCTCGGGGTCTCAAACCGCGATTTGGTTTGGTTTGGTTCGGCTTAGTTTGATTTGGGAGGGTCAGACCACAAACCAAACCGAACCATGTGGTTTGTAAATATTTGAGATCGAACCGAATCATTCATACTTGAAAACCAAACCAAACCAAATTGCAAGATTTGATTCGATTCGATTTCAAACCTCGATTTGAACCGAACCGCTTACTTCCATAATGGGAATATTTGGAGTTATTTTGAACTTCGCATCTCTAACACACAACAGTTCCGGCTGCAGTGGCCCAAATTTGTCTCTGTTCCGTTCGCATCACTAGCCCAAATTTTCAGATAGATAGGCATGGCGGATCTAGTACTAATTGACGTGGGCTCTGATTCATCTCAAAATTTTGAATTATTTTTTTTTATCTAAGTCACCGATTGATTATATGTATTTTTTTTTTTTATATATATGAAGTTATTTTTCACTGTTATTGATGCTGCAGGAAATGTGCTTATCAATCTTCCTCCACGTGGCAGGACTGATCACCTGGCTTCTTAACCTGAAAACAGAACCCACGACTAGCCGGATGTGTCTCCGGCGAAGACGCTCGGGCGTGAGAGTAAGATCACAGTTGTATATAGCTCAAAATGTATTGAATAATGAACTCAGAATACAAAATGGCAGTTACCCTTTACCGTTTGGTAGTGATGAAGTATTTATAGGCAAGAGTGATGTATTTTTGGGGAGGCAGCATGTCCTCCGAGATTATAGCGGCGGTTACTTGGTCATGGGCACGTGTCTATAACGGTCCCTAATTTGTAGGGATGTAGTTGTGAGCATTGATTGACCAAATAAGCCGGCAAGTGTCAGGTCGTCACTTGCTGATTTAGGTCGAGGTCGCCACTCGTGGAATGGTCGACCTGACTGTCGGGTAGAGCATGGTTCGTACCCGAATAGTAGCATGGATCACGAGGTCGGACTAAGTTAGGTCGGGACCTGTAAGTCGGACCATGGGCTTAGTCGACTGATGTGTGAGATGGGCCTTGGGCCTTGTTCTGATGGGATTGGTTTCATTGAGAATGTAGGTGCCAACGCTATCTGTGATTGGGCTTTACTCGTTTGGCCCAATTCGACACTTTTGGTATGTTCAGTGGCCCCCAACTTTCGAGTTGACTTCGTCGACTTGGAAGTTAAGAAGATTTCTTTGCCAAAAATTGCTTTACTCGAAGCTCGATACTAGTCTTTGAAGTAGGTCGACCATGATGACGTGGCCACATCCTGATCGTTGGTGACGGACGGTTGGAGATGAAGGAGCGCCGGTTTTGGCAATGATTGCAATTCTGACTCTTGGAACTCCTTCTCGGAAACCGCTTCAGCTTTTAATTTTGGAAAATTAATTTTGATTTTCTTTTCCCCTTCCAAATTTAGGAAAATATAAATAGAGAAATCCCTCTTCGTTTAGAACTTTTCTTGCTCTAGAACTTCTTCTTCTCAGGCGATAATCAAGGGATTTCGGCAAGATTTAAATTCGGCTCTCGGCTCCGAACGAACTTCCTTTCTTGAATCAATTGAGGTATTTCCCTTGTATTTTTGTTTTAGGACTTTAATTTACGCTTGGTGCTTAATTCCGCCATGGCTAGAACCTTTAGTAGTGAACCGGGAGCTTGGTATGGCTCTTGTACTATTAATCGTAGGGCATGTAAGAATGTGAACGGTGAGTGGAGAGTGATGTCCTTGGATGAGTGTGCCTCCATTTTGACTAGTTGGGGATTGAATTACACTGAGATAGGGCTACCCATTGTAGGAGAACTTGAGAATGTGGTGATTGACGACTCAAATGTTGTCGCTTTTCATCTATTCCATGAATTACTTGACCATATCACCTTGTTTTATGTTAGGGACGTCCAAAAGCCCTCCTTCCTTAGAAATAGAATAGGTTTTCCGGGGAGTTTAGGTCGCCCTTAGGTAGGTCATTGAATGTGATCATAGGGTGACTCCTGTTTCTCCTTCTTCTTGTACGAGATATGACAACTCAAGAAGGAAATGCTTTGCTTCGACCTCCTCGGCCCCGAATTGTGAATGCATTTGGCTCCTCTGTTGTAGGGAAGAACGAGAGAGGATATATACCCGGTAGGCCTCTTCGAGGGAAGAAAAATATGGAGTCCCGATACAACATGGTTTATGATTTTACGTGGAGTAAGTAGAGTGGATTATAGGATAACCATCCTTAGCAAGGCGGACTTTATGGCCAAGTTCCGTACCCGGCTTCAGCTGCGATGCCGCTAGGGTGGCCTTCTTTTATGGACGGTTTGAGGCGGGGTTGAGGTTGCCCTTAGATCCTTTCATCAACGAGTTTGCAGGTGCATGGATGCTCTTCCTCTTGACTTAGGGCCAACACTTGCGAGAGTACTAGTGTGCTTTGCCATGGTATGCGAGTTTCTAGGCCATGAACCTTGCATGAGAGTCTTGAAAGAATTTTTGCTCCAATGCTCGACAAGGCGGATTGGGGATTAGTACTCCTTCCAAACCCAATTCTCCAAAATTATTCGCTGACCTTCCCAACAAACATAGCGGTTTGGAATTCCTATGTGGTAATTGTAGAGAGTAGTTTGGGATGGGAGTTCCCTTGCCAAATAGCGAGTCGACACTATTGACGAGGAAAACTATTGGGAGCCTCCATGGCACCAAAGCCTTGTATAGGAAGTTGTGTGCGTTGGTCGCGAAGAGGCCCGTTAGTGGGAGGTGTTAGGGACTGACCAAGTATAACTACATCCAAGTGGGATGATGCACGGGGATGGAGTGGTAGAACCCCTTGTTCTGTATTGAGAGGCCGGGTATATCGGATTTGGGTTACTCATTCCTTGGGTAGGTTGAAGGAGAAGCTGTCAATTTTGTCGAGGAAGAATGAAAATTACTTGCAAAGACCGCGGAGAGCATGTTGGTGGTAAGGATTTACTTGGCTGCATACATTAGCTCGTCCATTGTTAACTTGCATAAGTAGCTTATCATTGGCACATAGCGTTGTTTTTAGGCTGCATATACAACTCTTAGATCGTCAGTTGTACGCTTCGTTATGTAGAACTTAGTTAGCTCGTACATAGAACTATTTCGAGTTGCAACTCTTTATCAAATGCTGCTCGTATGTAGAGTTATTCAATTCGTACATAGAAGCTGCTTTGAATTGTATCAATTACCTCGTCGATGATTTGCTCGTAGAATTTGTTTTGAATTGTCGAGCTAACACTTGATTCTTTTGATGTCGTGCGGTTTTAACTCCCGAACAAGAAGCAAATATGGTGCGCATTGTTGGGGTTTCGGCAAGAGGAAAGCGAAGAGGGCTCGTAGGGTGCCAATGCTAAGGCGAGCGAGGAGAGAGAAGGCTGCTAGGAATAATTTACTTAGAAGGATGTTCTTTGGAATGATTCCGATGGAAGAGGTCGGCGGGAAGACCACTTTGCAAGCGGCACCCAATCTAATGATGCCAATGAAGGAGGTGATGATTCCCGTAGGTCGGTAAGGGCAAGTCGAGCTCAGGCCCAAATCAAGACGCCAATATGGAGACCTCGGAGCTGGGTTGATGGGGGCTAGCCCTTTATTGGTCGTCAACGTTGATGAAGATGATATGGAAGAAGAGGACGATCGTCCTATAAGCTCGAAGAAGAGGTCCCGATCGAGAAGGGCAAGTCTGTGTCCTCGTCCCAATTGCCTCCACCGGCCTTCATTCCTCCCGAGTAAGGAGTCTCTGGATGAAAAGATGAAGAGGTGAGTGATGTTCCTCATTTGGAAGGGTTTAACGGCTTGAGCCGTCGCTATCCCGACATGAGCCTGGGCCAGTGATTGTTAGGAGGGCAATAGATGTCGATCTCCTAACCCATTTCTTGATAAGGGGATCACCCCAGGAATTTTACGCTCGCTCTGGAATGGCTCATAGTGAGGTAACTTGTCATTTTCTCTTTCATTTTTATTTTAGTCGTTTATTCTTTTACTCGACCAGCGAAGTCTCGAGCTAACACTTCTTTGTTCTCTTTGGCATGCGAGAATCGACCATGATCGAAGCGGGCCAAAAGCTCTTGGAGGGCCTCGGTTGAAAGGGAGAGACAAGCCCTTCGGGACTATTCCAAAAAGGCTAAAGAGCTTGCGGATACGAAGGAAGCTGTACAATGATTTGGACAACTCTTTTGAAGCGATGAGGCGGTGAAGACCAAAGCTCTAGCCGACCTTGAAGCATACGAGTCCAAGCTTAAAGAAGTGACTTCGAGAGATTGATGCGGAGCGCCTTGCTCATGAGAGGACTAAGGTTGAGCTTGCCACCGTCACCAAACTTCTTCTTTGATAAAGATTCTTTCTTGAAGGAGCTTAACGAGGAGCATAACTCGGCTCGAGCTAAGTGGAAGGAGGCTACGAAGAAGGCTGGCCACGATCTTTGTGGAGAAATTCAAGGAAGGGGATGAGTTTTATAATGCCATAGTGGCGAGGCCCAAGACTTTCTCGAGGTTGGGAAGAGGCACATGGCCCGTCGTGCTGTTGGTGGATCCTTCATCTACGGTTACCATCGAGCAATTAGCTCGTTGGTTTTACGAGTCCCGGTACGACATGGCGGCTCGCCAAGGTCATTCGCTTGTTCCCTATCTTGAGAACGACTTGGCCTTTATTGCCCGGGAAGATGAAGAAGATCATTGTGAAAAGTGGGAGGCTCCCCTGTCCTTGACGAAATTTTGATGTGGTTTTGGCGGAGCTTGACGATCTTGAAGCCATGGAGACGATAGATGAACAAATTTATTCGGAGTCGGGTAAACCTTTGGACCCTCGGCAACAAGGAGAGGAAGAGGGTCGAGGCTATTGACGACCAAGGCGATGTTGGCGGGACTCTGAATTGTTTTGTTGGGTTTGTAATGAACAAGTTTCAAACAATTTTTTGTTTTTGCTTTAACATTATTCAAATGCCTTGGCCCGGTTTTTGGGAGGCAAAATATTTTTGTAAGTTTATTTTTCTTAAGTCTTGGCCCGCTTTTGGGAGACTTATTACATCAATCTTAGCTGACTTTTGATTCATGAATGTTGTATGCTTGTTGAAATAAGTGTCGAGCGAGATATAGATAGGGTAAATGAGTCGACTTAAGCTAGAGGCGACCTAATCTTGTTGATTTAGTCGACCTCGAGACTTGGTTAACTTTTTCCTTTGAACAAGATTGACCGTGAGTCGAACTGTTATTATTATTGTAGCCGACCTAGGGTCGAGATAAATCTAACAAGCGACCCGAGGATCGAGTTTATTAAAACGAAGTCGACTAAGAATCGGACTTGTTAAGTGAACGAAGGCGATTTAGAATCGAGCTTGTTAGAACGAAGGCGACTAAGAGTCGAGCCTATTAGGGTGAAGGCGACTAAGAGTCGAGCTAAGATGAGCCCGACTAAGAGTCGAGCTCATTAGAACAAAGTCGACTAAGAGTCGGACTTGTTAAGTAATCAAAGGCGATTAAGAATCGAGCTTTGTTGGAACGAAGGCGACTAAGAGTCGAGCTTGTTGATATTAATGTAACACTATGTTTGATCGAATAAAGCTGCTCTTTTCATTGAAGTGGGAATCATGCTTTACATCAATTCGAAACTAGCTTTAACATAAACTTGAACTTTGAAATTGAAACTAGAAGTAGTATTTGATGAGGTGAGTAGCATGCGAGGATGTTTCAACTCGTCACCTCGGGATGAGCTATCATGTAGGTTCCTTCCTTGACGACTCGAGTGACTACATAGGGACCTTCCCGATTAGGAGATAGCTTGTTCTGTGGGTCCTTCTACCCGTTGCCTCAATCTTTCTCAATACATAATCTCCAACTTGGAAAGACCTTGCCTTGACCTTCTTGTCGTGATAACTTTTAGTCCGGCATTTGCTTGTAATTGACCATTCGGAGGTAAGTTTGTTTCTCGCTTTTCGTCGATCGGATCCAAGTCGATCAACTGTTGGTGTCATTCTGCTCTTGATCAAAGAAGGTCACTCTAGCCGTGGGGAATCGAGCTCGGCGGGTGCCGTGGCCTCGATCCGTATGTGAGAGCGAAAGGGGTTTCCCAGTAGGCCCCAGAGTGGTTGTGCGAGCGCCCCGAAGAGCAAGTGGGAGTTCGTCCAACCGGTTGTTGCGTCGACCTACGAGTCTGTCTTGAGTCTTTGTTAGGACAAGTTTATTATTTGCTTGACTTGCCCATTTCCTTGAGGGTAGGCGACGGAAGATTGCCCGATGCTTGATTCCCGCTCTGTTCATCTACGCAGCTACGGAGAATTGCGGCCGTTGTACGATACTATGGCTCGAGGAAAACCAAATCGACACCAAATGAAATCATGAATGAAATTGATAGCATTTTCCTCAGTGATACGAGCTAATGGTTTAGCCTCGACCCATTTAGTGAAGTAATCTATAGCAACGATCACATATTTGCAATTTCCTCGGGCGGGAGGGAAGGGTCCAATCAAGTCGACACCCCACATGTCGAATGGCAGTGCAGTGAGTGCACGCTCGGTTGTAGGCATATGAGGTAAGTTGGCAAACCTTTGGCATTGATCGCCTTCATTGAACAAAATTATGAGTATCGGCTCTCGTGTGCGGCCGGTAGTATCCCAAAGTGATTAATTTGTCGGCTAGAGTCACGGCCCCGGTGTCCACCACAAATTCCACTATGCACTTCGTGTATCAATAGGGCGACCTCTTGGGGATGGATGCACTTTAGCAATGGCCGAGTATAAGATCTCTGAGCAATTCGCCTCCTTGAATAACATATCTCGGAGCTTTCTTTTTGATAGCTCGAGCCTTCTTCTCGTCCTACGCGGCTCGCCACTTTCTAAGTATGCTTTCATTTCCTCGATCCAACACTTCTCACGAGTCCAATTTCTTGAGGGATCATCTATGCCTGAATTTTTACCCTCTCATAATTTGGATTTTCGAGGAAGGAGATAGGCTCGCCATGTGGCTCATACGAAGTAGCAAGTTTCGAAAGGAGATCGGCTAGCTCGTTATCTTCTCTTCCAATCCTTTGAATCTCCCGAGAATTCTAAGTCCTTTATTAGCTCCTTCACCGGAGTCGCGGTATTTGATGAGAGTAGAACTAAGCACTTCGTACTCGCCTCGGCACAGTTGACTATCAGCTGCGAATCACGATAAGCCGTGATCTTAGTCGCTCAGAAACACTTGGCATACTCGATAGGCTGCAATCGAGGCTTCATATTCGGCTTGGTTGTTGGAAGCGTCAAATTTGAACCTTAGCGATTCCTCGTAAACAGTCCCAGGACTACGGCTCGACCAAGACAATTCCGGCTCAGCGACATTTTGGTTGCGGCCGTGCGAATAGACCTTCCAACAATCGACGGGTAGAGTGATGGCGACTTGTGACTACTGGCTCTTTCCCTTTGCCCTTTTCTTTTGGAGCTGTTGCTCGTCATCTTCCTTGGTGAACGTAAGCTCGACCAAGAAGTCGGCTAGAGCTTGAGCCTTCAACGCCTTTCGAGGTCGATACTCGATGTCAAATTCGGTGAGGGCAATTGACCAATTGAGTAGTCGACCTGAACTCTCCGGCTTGTGCGGTATTTTTCTTAAAGGAGCATTGGTAAGAACCACGATTGGATGAGCCCGGAAAATAGGCTCGTAACTTTCTTGAAGCTACGACTAGAGCATAAGCGACTTTCTCGGCGTTGTAATACACCTTTCCACATCGATAAAGCTTTGCGATATAGTACGCGAGCTTACGAAGCCCCTTCATCCTCTCTAATCAATCTTTGCGGCAAGCGACTTGTCTCCTACGAGATAGATATACAAATAATGTCTCACCGGTGGTCGGGCTGCGAGCTTGAGGGTGGAGTAGCGAGATAATCCTTCAATTGTTGGAACGACGAATGACATTCGGTCGTCCATTCAAAACTTTTCGTCCCCTCGATGCTTTGAAGAAGGGAGAGACCTTCTGGCGACTTTGATATGAAGCGACCAAGAGCCGCTACCCTTCCATTAAGTCATTGCATCTCTTTGATAGTGGTGGGAGCCTTCGTAGCCGACTAAAGCCTTTATCTTCTCTGGATTAGCTTCTATGCCCCTTTGAGATACCATGAATCCCGAGAACTTACAGTGCCACTCCAAACACACATTTCTTGGGGTTGAGCTTCATGTCGTTTGCTCGTAAATTGGCGAATGTCTCCTTTAGGTCGACCACGTGACTCCCGGCCTTAGTTTTAATGACCATGTCGTCAACGTAGGCCTCCATATTTCGACCAATACGTGAGGCAAAGACTTTGTTCACCATCCTCGATATGTAGCTCTGCATTCTTCAATCCAAAAGGCATCATATTGTAGCGGTAGATGCCTCAGTACTGAAATGCCGTCTTCACTATGTCATCCTCGTGCATCTTTATGCGGTGGTATCCCGAGTAAGCATCCGGGAAGCCGAGAGTGGAATGACCGGCAATGGAATCAACAAGCTTGTCAATTCTAGGAAGAGGATAGCTATCCTTTGGGCAAGCTAGATTGAGAGTAGTGAAGTCGACACACATCCGCCGCTTGCCATTCGATTTCTTCACCATGACCACGTTGGCCAACCACGTTGTATGAGTGGCCTCTTTGATTATACTGCACTTAAAAGTTTTTGTACCTCTGCTTTGATAGCCTCTTCCTTGTCGCGAGCAAAACTTCTCAACTTTTGGGGTCTCGGCTTTATGGTCGGGTTGACTTCCGGTCTGTGAGCAGCTGACCTCCTCCTTGATTCCCCTCATGTCTTCTACTCTCCATGCAAAGACATCATTACTTTCTTTGAGTAGCTCGATGATTTTTGCTCGCTCCTCGGCGATATTTGCTTCCCAATCTGAATTTTTTGATCGGGGTAAGAAGGGTTGGTGATTGCGGACTCTAGCTCATCCACGGCTTCTAGCTCTGGTCCATCTACGAATTGTAGAGTCTCCACTATGATCTCCACGACCTTTTGTCTTTCCTCGGCTCCCAGTGTGGAGCCTCCTCGGCTATCATATCATCGAAGCTTGTGTGAACCTTGTTGGTAGGGGCCCCAGAGTTATTGTCTATCTGGAGGCATAGGTCTCCTATGACGGCTTGATCGACCATAACTACATACGAATCGACCTCGGTGGTGTTAGAGTGACGTGTCGACTCAAGCGTGACCTCGTCATTTGAGCGATAGGTCGACTCTACCACGTCGGTGATTGTTGACGGTCGGGTAGTTTTGGTGGCCGGCGAGACGGCTTCAAGTAACCATCGGCGGTCTCAATCTCTAGCTCCCTTTTCTTTCTTTCTCTTAGAACATGATCCGAGATAAGCACGAGTGTGCCTTGTACGCAACCCGCTCCGGCGGGTGTGGGGAACTTTACTATTTGGTGAGGAATTGATGCTACCATTCCAAGAGCGACTGTCCGGGAA
Organism: Adenophora triphylla var. japonica; assembly: GCA_022495995.1. Taxonomy (NCBI): domain Eukaryota; kingdom Viridiplantae; phylum Streptophyta; class Magnoliopsida; order Asterales; family Campanulaceae; genus Adenophora; species Adenophora triphylla. The sequence goes on along the minus strand of JAFEMH010006323.1, from coordinate 15,839 downwards.
TTCCAGTATGGCGGCATAGTCACTATTTACATCAATTACGATAAATTGTACCTTCGAGACAATCTGAGGGGGTCTGGCCTAGGTCGACGTCGAGCACTATCGGCCTTTAGCATCGGCTCGGTGGTTGGTGAAGCCCTCCAACTGCCATCATATCTCTCCAGCTTGTTCATCATTAAGACCCATCTCCTTGAAAGTTTTATAAAACAAAATATCCTTGCGAGGCCCCAGTGTCGACTAAGAGTACGCTCGTCGTACATCCATCAATGAGACACTGGGATGACGAGAACTTGCTCCCTAGCCGCCATATTGGTTGCCAATTCGTGGGGGTAGAAGGCGGTGCTTCATCTCTTACTTCTCTCCTTGGAGGCACATGTGGGGCCTTATTGAGCTGGAATATCTTGTGCTTGATGGCCGTGTTGCTTGCTTGTTCGGTGATGACCCCCGAGTTCGATCTAATTTGCCTAGGTCCTTGTTGCCCACTGTGTTGCTCGCCTCCCCCGGCTTGAGGTCTCTTCACATAAGCCGAGTCTCCCACAGTCGACCATTCTCTGGATGATACGCTTTAATCCCAAGCAATCCTACGTGAGATGACCGGTGTCTTTGTGGTAGTCGCTTGATGCTTGCTTTGTTGTCCCGCCTAAACTTGTTGCTGGATTCATTGGGGCTTGGAGGAGCCGGCTCGACGGCATTTAAAATCTCGGTTCGACTCACCGTGAGGAGTGAAAGCTTCGGGCACCTTCTCTGTCGCCTAGTTACATTCTTTCCATTTTTATTGTTCCCCCCATTCTTGTTGGAGTCCTTTTTATCGTCGGCGACTTCAACCTTGGGGCTCTTTACCGTTCTTCTTTTCTTTCCTTTCCTCGGCCGGAGCGACATTATACACCTTTTCAAACAACTCTGTCGAGTTGTGACCAGTTCGGGCTGTGAGCTCGTAGTCCATGTCTTACGAGGAAATACCACTTCGGAAGCAATTGATTACCTCCTGTACGTGAGGTCTTCCTCTATTTTATCAACCATCTCTTTGAACTTGGTGAAATAGCTCATCGAGCTTTCATTCTTACCACTGCACCAAGTTATTCGGATCCGTGACGGTTATCTTTCGAGCTCTGCGATCGAGAAGCGATCTAAGAATTTTGTTACGAAGCATGCCCGTGGTGATACTACCGGCGACCAAACCATTGAACCAAGTTAAAAATTTGCCCCGGTAAGTGTGCTTAGGAGAGCTTTGCACATGTTGTCATCCTCATTGGCGACAAAACACATAGTGGCTTCCGGATGGGATATGTGGCTCCTGGCATTTGTCGACCAGTACTTCTCCCGAGAAGAGGCAACTGAAAGTAGGAGGAGGTCGACTATCTCGATTTCTTTGGAAAAGGTCGAAGAGCAAAGTCAATTCGTTCAACCTTTCCCGTCTCTTTTTCTTCTCCTCCTCCCATTGCTCAAATTTCTTTTCATCAACAACCATTCTCTAGCGTCGGGTCTTTCATCTCCTGGAGGAGCGGCATTGGACCTCGGCCTTCACTTAGGGAGTCACTGCCTACTCATACATCCTGTGAGAATTGGTCCTTTACGATCTTATTGGAGATCTATGTACATTACTTCTTTGAGGCGACTGCGCCTCTCGGCGAGACGGCGACTGCGCTGTGATCTCCATGTGGCGACTGCGCCTTTCCCCTCTCACGGGCGACCTATGCCCATTTCTGTCTCTTTGAGACCACGATCTCTGTGTTACATTTGGTGAAACATGTACGTTTCTATTGGTACATTGGCGAGTCCTCAAATCGAGATTGAGCCTCCTGCTCTCTGTTTACATTGAGGCTAGCTCTTAAATCATTACTCGGCACATGAACTATAGTGGGAGCTCGACGTACCATTACTGTCCTCGCCGTTACGTCCCACACCTTCATTTGGCCTAGCACTCTGGCTTTGTTGCCCATTAGAAACACGAGCGGGTGCCGCTCTCTCGGGCGTATGTCGGCTTGCTACGCCTCCTCCATGGCTATTAAGTCGGCGAGAATGCAGGCTCGCTCCGGCATCATTTCTTTCTTGCTCGTGGGATTAGTGGAGGGACACCTTTGCTTCCCACGTTAGCTTTGCCCGGTTATGCGTTTTGGGTGAGGTGGAGCTCCTTGTCCTTCCATAGGACGCTTTTCTCTCCTTGCATCGGCAATCCCTGCCATCGGCCACTTTGTTAGAGCGTGTCGCCACTAGCGTGATGTCGTTGAGGAGGGGGAGGAGGAGGCAAATCTGCATTTCCAACGTTTGCATTGTTGTTGTTGTTCACTTCATCGTGCCCCAGTGAAGCCTCGGATACGTGTCCTTACGAAGTCACCATTGTTGCGGGTTTGATGGAGTTTTCGAAGTCAAGTCTAAAGCACTTTCCCGTGAATGGAACCAAACGATCTTTGCCGGGGAAATGTGCTTATCAATCTTCCTCCACGTGGCGGGGTGATCACTGGCTTCTTGACACAGCAGAACCCACGACTAGCCGGATGTGTCTCCGGCGAAGACGCTCGGGCGTGAGTAAGATCACGGTTGTATATAGCTCAAAATGTATTGAATAATGAACTCGAGAATACAAAATGGCGGTTACCTTTCACCGTTTGGTAGTGATGAAGTATTTATAGGCAAGAGTGATGTATTTTTGGGGAGGCAGCATGTCCTCCGAGATTATAGCGGCGGTTACTTGGTCATGGGCACGTGTCTATAACGGTCCCTAATTTGTAGGGATGTAGTTGTGAGCATTGATTGACCAAATAAGCCGGCAAGTGTCAGTCGTCACTTCTTGATTTAGGTCGAGGTCGCCGCTCGTGGAATGGTCGACATTTGTCGGAGTAGAGCATGGTTCGTACCCGAATAGTAGCATGGATCACGAGGTCGGACTAAGTTAGGTCGGGACCTGTAAGTCGGACCATGGGCTTAGTCGACTGATGTGTGAGATGGGCCTTGGGCCTTGTTCTGATGGGATTGGTTTCATTGAGAATGTAGGTGCCAACGCTATCTGTGATTGGGCTTTACTCGTTTGGCCCAATTCGACACTTTTGGTATGTTCAGTTATTATTGTTTATAATACTAGTTCATAGCCCGTCGAAATTCGACGGGAATAAAAAAGCTAATCAATTAAGAAAAACTGATGCAAAGCATTTTTAGAGATAGAGAATCTTAAAACTATGGTTGAGTTCGAGTCGAGACTACAATGAAAAAATATCGAGTCGAGTTTCCACGGGTCGAGTCGAGTTGCTATGAGACTGCCGAGTTTGACTCGGGTATTTGGAATTGAGCTCGGCGGGTTTTCGGGTTCGAAGCGAATATGCCATGTAGAGTTGGGTGAGGCCAGGAGTCGAGTAGGGTAAACCCGATTCGAGTCGGTTCTAAGTGAATAACAATGAAAATAAATCGGATGTAAGAAGAAGTAGAAAGGGCATAAATAGGGAAGAACAACAATGTATGTCGACATTAGGAAGCCGTACGATCCGTATGAGTGCAACACCGCAACATGAAAACATCTTGGCGGTGAGCATAAGGATTAAGGAAGATACAATATATACAATGACCCGTTCCTATGAATCAAGAATTCATTCTCGAGAATGTATAAAGCTCAAAGCTTTATAATGTAAACAGAGTTACAAAACCAAAAACTTTCACCTCTTGCTCCACATCAAATTCAATTCATACAATTCAAAGGCAATTGATTTAGTAATCGATTGAATAATAACATAGTTACAGAGTAACCAAACCAAAATACGTAACAAAACCAAAGTCTTTCTCCTGCTTTGCTCCTTCTTTGCTTGTTTAAACTACAATTGCATCATGTCTGCACCTACACATAAAACAAACATAAAAAATTAGGCTAAAATCATTTAGGTTGCAGAACAATCATTCACATTTCAAGATAGGCAAAGTATTCTATTATGTGTCATGATTATATAGTGTGGCCGGGATGGCGGGATCACATCTGAACAATGCAGTAGCAGGGTAGATATATTGATAGTTTGCTACCAAAGAGAATGTTTTATGATTAAATGAAAAAGTCTATTCTTCTCCTCTCTGAGGAAATCCAGAGTAGAAGAATGTGATCAATACAACTCAATGTGCAATAATATACATTTCATCTTAGTTACAGTTTCTAAAGCATTCATATGACAACCCTAAACTATGTAAAACAAAAACAACTTGGGGAGAACAGAAAAGATAGAAACCAATTGTTGTTTCAAGGCCAAGAAGAACGGAGTATATGCATTATTAGTTCCTGCAGTGTTGAGTGGCCAATGGAGTAATGGACTATGAATTTTGATGTTGAATCCCTTAGGGATTAATTAGATTGTGATAAAAGATGATGCCTGTTACCAACATTTTAAGAGCACCAACATATATTCCTAATGATTCATTTGGGGTAACATTAGACAGTTAATTTGTACTTATCCCGCGCTTCTCCTAGCTCACTTCTACCTTGATCAGATAATTACAATTTCAAGTCTCTGAAATATAGTCAATCCCATTCACGCAGAGGTCTACCCATATATTATTGTCCATCAAATTCCCAAACTTTTGAGTAATCCAATCAAGCTCAAAATATCAAATTCAGAGACCAACATAAAATATGGCAAAAGAACCACATCAAATTTATGCACAGTATTTATATATCGAAATAAATGGATCATTTAAAGCAAGTTAAAGAACCAGAAACAATAAAATAGAAGGCAAAACCAACAGAAAAATTCGCACCAATATAAAAAAGGAAAGTATGTCAGGGGAATTTCATTATGCGGATATCTATCTGTTCATAACATTTCGTCCAACAAACACCATAAACTAAAGATAAAAATAAAATCACTGTATCGTACTTTCAGTTTCGTACTTTCAGTTTCGTTTAGATAAGACCACCGCTACTCTGTAACTGTATCGTACTTTCAGTTTCGTTTTATATCAGTTGGTTGAATCATGGATACACATTTACGGATGATCAATAGTTACTTGTATCTTTGACACATATTACTACAAATCTTTGATTTTTAACTCTTGAAGGGAAAAAAAGAGGAAGCACAATTTCCTTTCGAGTTCAAGCTCATCTGTGGTGTATCATAATTATTTTTGATAAATGTGTGTAGAAGAGTACACATTTATCAAGCAGAATAGTAATACGGAGTATAGTTTTCAGGAGTTAAATAGACAATTAAAGTGAGAAGAAGTTCAAGATTATTGAAAGAACCAATATGATTGCACAGAAGTACAGATGCCTTTGGTTATAATGGATGAGCCACGTGAAGTTCTCAAGCTGCTCAGGAGTGTTGTTAGGATGAAAGTCGCTTTCCCACGTGATCTTATCTTTAGTTTTTAGTTTAGGTTTCTTCATTTCTTTCTGAATGTACTTTAATAAATAAATAAACATAAACATAAACATAAAAATAAAAAGAATCTTTGAGGCGATTCGGTAGCAACCTTTATCTCGCACATTTTATATTAAACAAAAAATTGGCTTGGTGGAAGTGTTCTACTTAAGCCTTGTAAGTGTTGCGATTGACCTGTTATGAATGGTTCTTCTTAGATGAAGTTTCGTCACCTCCTTTCCTTGATTATTTGATAAAGAATTTTCGTTTTGTGAAATACACTGGTGGTTGGCTCTGCTTATGGTATAACACCTTAATTTTCTCTTACATTTCACACTTTCTCTATTGAATTGGTGTGGTAGAGTACAGTAACCCATGTAGTTATCATAGGATGCTATGCCAGATTTACCTTTAAAGATAGGCCCATGTTTTGGCTTTACTTTGCATAAACATGTTCTAGTATGTCCGCCTCCAAACAAACTACTACTCATTAATGGATTCCATATAAAAGCTCTTTTGCATCATTGTAATTTCTCCATTCGATCATTCGTCCTTGTTGTTCTATTTCTTAGTGTGATTCTCAATGGTTTTCTGATTAGCAATTGTCTTCTATACCTTGCTTCTTACTTGAAAGTAATTTAATTTGTGTTAACGATTTTATTAGAAAATCTAGGGAGCATTAACAATTTTTTGTTTGTTCTGTAATTGACATTGAAGCTTCAGGTTTCAACACTTCTACGTATAAAACAGATTTTAGACCTATAGAATCCAAGACGGATTCACAAAGGTCACATGGATGTCAACTATTAGAGTGTATTATTTCACTCAGTGTGAATCATTTATATGTTTGGCATCCCTATTCACACAAAACTAACCCACTAAGTAATATCTATTTTTTTTTTATTTTTATTTTTTTTAAGTAAATAAGAAGGCAACTATATACACATAAAACATACAGGTACCCCACCCCCTCACTAAACCATTAATAGTTCCCTTATGCATTACTACAAACCAAATGAAATAAGGAAGGGGAAGGGAATACCTCAACAAACTCACTGATTGGGCGGAGGCGGTAGTCTCTCCATCATCAAACGCATCATCCGCATATGCTCCTCCCTGAATGACTGAGCTTGCCCAAGCTCGTTGTCCATCTTCCCTTCCAATCTTTCTCTCCACATCTGGTTAGTCTCAATCTCTGCCTCCACTCTATTCTGCAAATGCCCAAACTCCATCCTCAATCCTCTCACGTTCTCTTCAATACATTCTACTTGCCCCGCCAAGTAATATGCTGCCTCAGAGGGGATAAAATGTTTTTCTTTTTATATATTATATAGATTGACATGCACTTCAAAGAAGAGAATTTCTTTTTTCTGTTCAAATCGAATGAAAGTAGTCTCTATTTTTGGAAGATTTTTTTTTATGATTTTTGGTGAAAAAATATAAAAAAATAATTTATTATAAAATATTTGATTTATATTCAAAAAAGAGAATTTTTTAAAATAAATATCATATTTATTTACATTAACTCATCATAAACAAAATTATTATATTCTTTTTCAATTTAACTTATTTAATTTTGAGAAGAAAAATCAAAATCCAAAAATAACTAACAATGTGTTAAATGAATTTTTTTTCCAAACACTACACTCCCTCATCAAACCCAACCCACTCCTTCCTCTCCTCTTTCAAACTACCTATTTATACTATATTTATTTTTTAGAATATTGACATGCACTTCATAGAAGAGGATTTTTTTGTAGGAATCAAATGAAAGTAATATCTATTTTTGGAGGAAATTTTTTAATGGTTTTAGGTGGAAAAAAATTAAAAAAAATAATTTATTATAAAATATTTGATTTATATTCAAGAAAGAAGATTTTTTTTCTATGTCCGAATCAAATGAAATTAGTCTCTATTTGTAGAGAAAAAAAATTTATGAATTTTGGTGTAAATTTTTTTTTAAAAAAAAATTAATTTATTATTAAAAAATTGAGGTCAAAGAATTTGGGAGAATTTTTTTTTGTAAATTAAGGCATCCAATCAAAAGCACTTGATGTTGATTTCAATGTCTAATATCTACATCTAAGTCATGAACGTAAATGACTAAAATACCCTTGACAGATTTCCAAATTTAACTACTTGATTTATATAGGAAATAATAGACCAATGAGAGAATCACATAATGCCATGTCATAATAGTGACATGGCTTAATGTGAGGGCATAAAATGTTTCTATTTTTATATATTATATAGATTGACATGCACTTCAAAGAAGAGGATTTCTTTCTTCTGTCCAAATCGAATGAAAGTAGTCTCTATTTTTGGAAGATTTTTTTTTTATGATTTTTGGTGGAAAAATATATAAAAAAAATTTATTATTAAATACTTGATTTATATTCAAAAAAGAGGATTTTTTTTTAATAAATATCATATTTGTTTACATTAACTCATCATAAACAAAATTATAATATTCTTTTTCAATTTAACTTATTTAATTTTGAGAAGAAAAATCAAAATCAAAAAATAACTAACAATGCGTTTAATGATTTTTTTTTTCCAAACACTAAACTCCCTCATCAAACCCAACCCACTTCTTCCTCTCCCTCTTTCAAACTACCTATTTATACTATATTTATTTTTCAGAATATTGACATGCACTTCATAGAAGAGGATTTTTTTTGTACGAATCAAATGAAAGTAATATCTATTTTTGGAGGAATTTTTTTAATGGTTTTAGGTGGAAAAAAATTAAAAAAAAATAATTTATTATAAAATATTTGATTCATATTCAAGAAAGAATATTTTTTTTCTGTGTACGAATCAAATGAAATTAGTCTCTATTTGTAGAGGAAAACAAATTATGAATTTTGGTGTAATTTTTTTTTAAAAATTAATTTATTATAAAATAATTGAGGTCAAAGAATTTGAGAGAATTTTTTTTTGTAAATTAAGGCATCCAATCAAAAGCACTTGATGTTAATTTCAATGTCTAATATCTACATTTATGTCATGAACGTAAATGACTAAAATACCCTTAACAGATTTCCAAATTTAACCACTTGATTTATATAGAAAATAATAGACCAATGGGAGAATCACATAATGCCATGTCATAATAGAGACATGGCTTAATGTGAGGGCATAAAATGTTTCTCTTTTTATACTCCCTCTGTCCCACTTCAAAGATACATGATTTCTTTTTTGTCCAAATCGATTGATACTTCCCAAAATGGAAAGGAATCTTCACTATTTACCCCACTCATTCTCTCTCCTATTTTACTTTTTCACTCACAACATTCTCTCTCCTAACTATTCCTCCCACTCATTCTCTCTCCTATTTAATTTTTCATACTCACAACATTTACCTTTTTCTCTTTCTTATATCACTTTTCCTTAATAGTTGTGCCCTTTTTTTTTGTCTCAAATGAAGTGGGACGGAGGGAGTATATTATATGGATTGACATGCACTTCAAAGAACATGATTTCTTTTTTCTGTCCAAATCGAATGAAAGTAGTCTCTATTTTTGGAGGAATTTTTTTATGATTTTTGGTGGAAAAATATAAAAAGATAATTTATTATAAAATATTTGATTTATATTCAAAAAAGAGGATTCTTTTAAATAAATATCATATTTGTTTACATAAACTCATCATAAACAAAATTATAATATTCTTTTTCAATTTAACTTATTTAATTTTGAGAAGAAAAATCAAAATCAAAAAATAACTAACAATGTGTTTAATGATTTTTTTTTTCAAATACTAAACTCCCTCATCAAACCAACCCTTCTTCCTCTCTCTTTCAAATTACCTATTTATACTATATTTACTTTTTAGAGTATTGACATGCACTTCATAGAAGAGGATTTTTTTTTGTACGAATCAAATAAAAGTAATATCTATTTTTGGAGGAAACTTTAATTTTAATGGTTTTAGGTGGAAAAAAAAGTAATTTATTATAAAATATTTGATTTATATTCAAGAAAGAATATTTATTTCTGTGTTCGAATCAAATGAAATTAGTCTCTATTTGTAGAGAAAAAAAAAATTATGAATTTTGGTGTAAATTTTTTTTTAAAAATTAATTTATTATAAAATAATTGAGGTCAAAGAATTTGGGAGAATTTTTTTTTTGTAAATTAAGGCATCCAATCAAAAGCACTTGATGTTGATTTCAATTTCTAATATCTACATTTATGTCATGAATGTAAATGACTAAAATATCCTTCATGATTTTCAAATTTAACCACTTGATTTATATAGGAAATAATAGACCAATGGGAGAATCACATAATGCCATGTCATAATAGTGACATGGCTTAATGTGAGGGCATAAAATGTTTCTATTTTTATATATTATATATAATGACATGCACTTCAAAGAAGAGGATTTCTTTCTTCTGTCCAAATCGAATGAAAGTAGTCTCTATTTTTGGAAGAATTTTTTTTATGATTTTTGGTGGAAAAATATATAAAAAAATAATTTATTATTAAATACTTGATTTATATTCAAAAAAGAGGATTTTTTTTAATAAATATCATATTTGTTTACATTAACTCATAATAAACAAAATTATTATATTCTTTTTCAATTTAACTTATTTAATTTTGAAAAGAAAAATCAAAATCAAAAAATAACTAACAATGTGTTTAATGATTATTTTTTCCAAACACTAAACTCCCTCATCAAATCCAACCCACTTCTTCCTCTCCCTCTTTCAAACTACCTATTTATACTATATTAATTTTTTAGAATATTGACATGCACTTCATAGAAGAGGATTTTTTTTTGTACGAATCAAATTAAAGTAATATCTATTTTTGGAGGAATTTTTTTAATGGTTTTAGGTGGAAAAAAATTAAAAAAAAAATTATTATAAAATATTTGATTTATATTGAAGAAAGATAATTTTTTTCTGTGTACGAATCAAATGAAATTAGTCTCTATTTATAGAGGAAAACAAATTATGAATTTTGGTGTAAATTTTTTTTTTAAAAAAAATTAATTTATTATAAAATAATTGAGGTCAAAGAATTTGGGAGAATTTTTTTTTGTAAATTAAGGCATCCAATCAAAAGCACTTGATGTTGATTTCAATGTCTAATATCTAGATTTATGTCATGAACGTAAATGACTAAAATATCCTTGACAGATTTCAAAATTTAACTACTTGATTTATATAGGAAATAATAGACCAATGGGAGAATCACATAATGCCATGTCATAATAGTGACATGGCTTAATGTGAGGGCATAAAATGTTTCTATTTTTATATATTATATAGATTGACATGCACTTCAAAGAAGAGAATTTCTTTCTTCTGTCCTAATCGAATGAAAGTAGTCTTTATTTTTGGAAGAATTTTTTTTATGATTTTTGGTGGAAAAATATATAAAAAAAAATTTATTATTAAATACTTGATTTATATTCAAAAAAGAGGATTTTTTTTTTTAATAAATATCATATTTGTTTACATTAACTCATCCTAAATAAAATTATAATATTCTTTTTCAATTAAACTTATTTAATTTTGAGATGAAAAATCAAAATCAAAAAATAACTAACAATGTGTTTAATGATTTTTTTTTTCCAAACACTAAACTCCCTCATCAAACCCAACCCACTTCTTCCTCTACCTCTTTCAAACTACCTATTTATACTATATTTATTTTTTAGAATATTGACATGCACTTCATAGAAGAGGATTTTTGTACGAATCAAATAAAAAGTAATATCTATTTTTGAAGGAATTTTTTTAATAGTTTTAGGTGGAAAAAATTAAAAAAAAAATAATTTATTATAAAATATTTGATTTATATTCAAGAAAGAATATTTTTTTCTGTGTACGAATCAAATGAAATTAGTCTCTATTTGTAGAGGAAAACAAATTATGAATTTTGGTGTAATTTTTTTTAAAAAAATTAATTTATTATAAAATAATTGAGGTCAAAGAATTTGGGAGAATTTTTTTTTTTGTAAATTAAGGCATCCAATCAAAAGCACTTGATGTTGATTTCAATGTCTAATATCTACATTTATATCATGAACGTAAATGACTAAAATACCCTTGACAGATTTCCAAATTTAACCACTTGATTTATATAGGAAATAATAGACCAATGGGGACATGGCTTAATGTGAGGGCATAAAATGTTTCTCTTTTTATATATTATATATATTGACATGCACTTCAAAGAACATGATTTCTTTTTTCTGTCCAAATCGAATGAAAGTAGTCTCTATTTTTGGAAGAATTTTTTTTATGATTTTGGTGGAAAATATATATAAAAAAATTATTATAAAATATTTGATTTATATTCAAAAAAGAGGATTCTTTACAAATAAATATCATATTTGTTTACATTAACTCATCATAAACAAAATTATAATATTCTTTTTCAATTTAACTTATTTAATTTTGAGAAGAAAAATCAAAATCCAAAATTAACTAACAATGTGTTAAATAATTTTTTTCCCAAACACTAAACTCCCTCATCAAACCCAACCCACTTCTTCCTCTCCCTCTTTCAAACTACCTATTTATACGATTTTATTTTTTAGAATATTGACATGCACTTCAAAGAAGAGGATTTTTTTTGTAGGAATCAAATGAAAGTAATATCTATTTTTGGAGGAAATTTTTTAATGGTTTTAGGTGGAAAAAAATTAAATAAAATAATTTATTATAAAATATTTGATTTATATTCAAGAAAGAAGATTTTTTTCTATGTCCGAATCAAATGAAATTAGTCTCTATTTGTAGAGGAAAAAAAATTATGAATTTTGGTGTAAATTTTTTTTTTAAAAAAATTTATTTATTATTTAATAATTGAGGTCAAAGAATTTGGGAGATTTTTTTTTTTGTAAATTAAGGCATCCAATTAAAAGCACTTGATGTTGATTTCAATGTCTAATATCTACATTTAAGTCATGAACGTAAATGACTAAAATATCCTTGACAGAATTCCAAATTTAACTACTTGATTTATATAGAAAATAATAGACCAATGGGAGAATCACATAATGCCATGTCATAATAGTGACATGGCTTAATGTGAGGGCATAAAATGTTTCTATTTTTATATATTATATAAATTCGCATGCACTTCAAAGAAGAGGATTTCTTTCTTCTGTTCAAATCGAATGAAAGTAGTCTCTATTTTTGGAAGAATTTTTTTTATGATTTTTGGTGGAAAAATATAAAAAAAATAATTTATTATTAAATACTTGATTTATATTCAAAAAAGAGGATTTTTTTTAATAAATATCATATTTGTTTACATTAACTCATCATAAACAAAATTATAATATTCTTTTTCAATTTAACTTATTTAATTTTGAGAAGAAAAATCAAAATCAAAAAATAACTAACAATGTGTTTAATGATTTTTTTTTCCAAACACTAAACTCCCTCATCAAACCCAACCCACTTCTTTCTCTCCCTCTTTCAAACTACCTATTTATACTATATTTATTTTTTAAAATATTGACATGCACTTCATAGAAAAGGGGATTTTTTTTGTACGAATCAAATGAAAGTAATATCTATTTTTGGAGGAATTTTTTTAATGGTTTTAGGTGAAAAAAATTAAAAAAAAAATAATTTATTATAAAATATTTGATTTATATTCAAGAAAGAATATTTTTTTCTGTGTACGAATCAAATGAAATTAGTCTCTATTTGTAGAGGAAAACAAATTATGAATTTTGTTGTAATTTTTTTTTTAAAAATTAATTTATTATAAAATAATTGAGGTCAAAGAATTTGGGAGAATTTTTTGTAAATTAAGGCATCCAATCAAAAGCACTTGATGTTGATTTCAATGTCTAATATCTACATTTATGTCATGAACGTAAATGACTAAAATACCCTTGACAGATTTCCAAATTTAACCACTTGATTTATATAGAAAATAATAGATCAATGGGAGAATCACATAATGCCATGTCATAATAGAGGCGTGTGGCTTAATGTGAGGGCATAAAATGTTTCTCTTTTTATATATTATATAGATTGACATGCACTTCAAAGAACAGGATTTTTTACGTCAAAATCGAATGAAAGTAGTCTCTATTTTTGGAGGAATTTTTTTATGATTTTTGGTGGAAAAATATAAAAAAAAATAATTTATTATAAAATATTTGATTTATATTCAAAAAAGAGGATTCTTTTAAATAAATATCATATTTGTTTACATAAACTCATCATAAACAAAATTATAATATTCTTTTTCAATTTAACTTATTTAATTTTGAGAAGAAAAATCAAAATCAAAAAATAACTAACAATGTGTTTTAATGATTTTTTTTTCCAAATACTAAACTCCCTCATCAAACCCAATTACCACTTCTTCCTCTCCCTCTTTCAAATTACCTATTTATACTATATTTACTTTTAGAATATTGACATGCCAACTTACATAGAAAGAGGATTTTTTTTGTCACGAATCAAATGAAAGTAATATATCTATTTTTGGAGGAAACTTTTTAATGGTTTAGTTTGGAAAAAATAATAATTTATTATAAAATATTTGATTTATATTCAGAAATAATATTTGTATTACGTGTCCGAATCAAATGAAATTAGATACTGTTGTAAGAAAAAAAAAATAATGAATTTTGGTGTAAATTTTTTTTTTAAAAATTAATTTATTATAAAATAATTGAGGAATTCAAAGAATTTGGGAGAATTTTTTTTTTTTGTAAATTAAGGCATCCAATCAAAAGCACTTGATGTTGATTTCAGTAATGTCTAATATCTACATTTATGTCAGTGAACGTAAATGACTAAAATACCCATGTGATTTCCAAATTGTAACCACTTGGTTTTATATAGGAAATAATAGATCAATGGGAGAATCACCATAATGACATGTCATATTAGTGACATGGCTTAATGTGAGGAGCATAAAATGTTTTCTCTTTTTGCTTATATTATATAGATTCGGAAATACCTACTATTGATTTCACGAATTTTAAGCAAAAGATTTAAGGATATAATTTTGAAAATATTGATTTATTTTCTATATACACCCTTATTTAGAGGATTTATGTTAATTTTGAATATACGACCCTCAAATCTCTCTTGCCTATGCCCAGGAAATTTATGTCAATATTTGAATATACGGCCCTCAAATCTGCTGCTGCTATCTAGAAATTTTATCCTAATTTAGGTTGATACAATATTGTTAAGTAAATATTATTCCTTTAGAATAATATTCGGTGAATATCCTTGTATATATCTGTTAGAATGTATAGATTGGTAGGAATATTATTTTATCTAGATAGAATTCGGAAATCATGGGATTAGTTATCATGATTAGAGTCCCATTCAAAGTTATTATTCTTTGTATATATTGAACTGGAATGGAATGAGAAAAAGGTAAGGAAAATAATATCCATGACTATACATTCCTAACGAGGATATATACAAGCAGATACTATTTCTTGAATATTATTCTAAGTTAACCAAATCACAATACCATTATCATGGCTTGAATTAATTAAATAACAATACATTAGAAAATGAAGGGTAACTCATGATGATGTGATTTAAACAACAAGAATCTTAGAAATAAAGGGAAAAATCTTGATGATAAAACAACGATGTAACTTTATCTTCTTCACAATGGCAATTACAAATCGTGCATGCGTCACGCTAACACACCCAAACTTCTCTTCATTTCCTTCCAAACACTAACTTTCTCTTTCTTCTTCAAACTTTTTACAAGAACATGACCACTTTGAATCTCCTTCACTCATATTATTAAAAGCTATCAGTCCTACCTCAAACTATACAAATAAAAATATAATATTGAATATTTTATTATGATATCAGATTTTTCCCTACGAAGAAATGATATCAAAATTGTAGTACGATATGATCTTGTGAGCTTAGAGTTTTTGATATGTGGAACTTTAATACTTTATATGGCTTGGATTCGGTTGAGTTGGAATTTGGAAGACAAATTATGCGAGGCGAGATGCTTTGAAGCTTTTTCTTAACGGTTTATTTACACATGCTGCGATTTCTTTTTGTCGATTTCTACCTTGTGAATCGGTTTCAACTCTTTTCCATATTCAATTTGAGTTAGAGTGTTTCAATTCGGGAAAAGCGAGAAGAAGAACTTTGTGGTGTCCAATATGGACTTTGTGAAATTTAGAATGTAAATTTTTATCTAGCATGTACGGCATGAAGCATCTTGAACTGACCGTCTCAAGAAAATAGCGCTTACATCGAACGTTCCAACCGTTGATTGAGAGTGGAATTGACACTTATCTTCAAACTCTTGACCAACTTCACCACCATTCTTCCCTCCCAGTGCACATGCAACACCACGGAAGTTTGTCCTTACCGAGATCCGTGCGTAAAATACTCCTTCCTCGTCAACGTGATATGATCGAAGAGAAAGATAATTTAACTCCGGTCGATTGATAGAAATATCCTGGAAAACGGAAAGATAAGTGAGTTTGAGACTTCCATTAATCACGAAAAATGACTTTTGGATGAT